>JAIZFV010000570.1:0-229119 GCA_021234005.1 Nephelium lappaceum
CAAATTATAATTATTTGGTCCAATGTGTATTTAGAAGTTGAGATATTTAAATAGAGATTTGCAACCCTAATTGAGTTTTATTGATTTTAGGATGACTTCATCAGGAGGGGAGAAAATTTGAAACCTAGTTTTAGTATTACTTATTTTATAAAAAAATTATTAATAGAATTTGGGACAATTGATTTTAGATGACTTTTCTCTAATTACATGTTGTTAAGTTGGTAAGCCTAGAGATAGATAATTAAAATTCGAAACATCAATTAAGGTTTGGTTTTGAGTCATACTCATTCATCTAATGATATTTTCTTTTCTTTTTTTTTTAATACATATAAATGATTTCTTACAAATCAAATGCTTGTAGCTTTAGTGATAAAAATGTTTAAAATACATTCGAAGCACTATACTTTAGTTGATTATGTACTTAAAATTGACAATTGAGAAAAAACCTTGAAGGTCTTTAGGTGATTTAGAATGTTGAGTGGAGAATACAAGAAACGATGTTATATTGAATTTTTATGGAATAAAAGAAGTTAGTTCATAGACAATTCATGATTTTAGAAACTATTAGATTTGTGTTAATGATCATGTTGGAGGCTATTTTTAAAGCGTTCCTTACATCTTCCTCTATTTCTCTCTTTTTATTTATTTATTTATTTATTATTATATTATTATTATTATTATTATTATTTGTATTGTGCTTGCACACTAAAATCTTTTTGTTTGAAGCAAAATCATCCAAAATATAACCAAAAGTATAACATAATAGAGTTTAAGCAGCTTATTATGTTGGATTATTGGGTTGTTGGGTCGGGTCCACCCAAGATGACTCAAAGCCATGATTCGATCCATATCCATTTGAATTGGATTAGATCGAATAACGCTTGGCGGTTATTGGCGGTTATCAGAAAAAACCGCACCTCTATAAATACTTGAGGTATTTCATTTGTTGAAGAATGATGGAAAATCAATTCCGAAAACTATACACAAACATCATATGAGAGAAAAGAGAAAACAAATGGCAAGACAAATTTCACTATGATTTGAGGTTCCTTTCCGCCTATGTGATTGGAACCCGACCAGTTGAACAATCCGGGATCCAGGGCAATTTTCATTGAGTAGAACGGGTACACTTTCGGTTTCTGTTTACTGTTTTTATAGAATTTATATACTGTATGAATTATGTCATTGGTATCAGAGCCCTCTTAGGGTTGTTTGCTGGTCATTAATCTTGGTTATATAATTAAATTGCCATGAAACTTGATTTTTGGGTTGAAAACTAAGATATAGAAACATGAACCCCGAAAATTACATGCATGATATCTCCCTCTTTAGACTTCCGTTTTGCGTGATTCAAATGTTATAAGAAACTAGATTTCAAGACGAATCATTAGCAATTTGAATCACAAACTTTTGTGTAAAACAAAGGAGAACGAATCAAAACAAGTTTGGGGTTGAATTCTGGTTTGGTTGAAAGAAATCTGAAAAATTTGGAGAGAGTACGGTCGTCGAAAAGTCAAATGCGCGCGTGTACTACACGCGCCATGTCGGCGCGTGATGCACTAGGTGGAACAAACTCAGCCCACGTAAGTGCCACGCGGGCGGCATGACAGCGATATTGCCACATGGCGCAACTTGAATGGCTGAATGATGACGCGTGAACAGCTGCATGTGCGACACGTGGTGAATCGTGCACCGTTAAGATCTCGACGCGTGGAAAGTTGTTGCTGTGACACGTGGTCTCTTGTGCGCACGACATGTGTCGCCGGTTGACTTGGGAAAACACGTTGCCTAATCCAAGAGAGACATGTGTCCCGTCGTAGAGCGACGCGTGTACCACAGCGCGAGACGTGTGTCGCGAGTGGAATGTGACACGTGGCGGATACATTGGTGTGCGACAGTGCGGTGCGTCTTACGCATAGGCGGCGCGTGACCATGGTTGCTGGTGCGTGACTGGTGTTTTCGGCGCGTGAACACCACGCCGATAACGGCTGCCGCCGGCGCCTTTGCCGACGAAACAAATGATTTTTCTATTTTTGCTCCTCTTCTCATCCTAATTAATTATTCGCTTGAATTGTGAAAAAAATTATATTATTTTGTTGATTTCACTCTATAGGGAGTTAATTTTAAAAATGTTTTAGTTTTTAAATTAAATTTTATTTAATCTAAAATTAATCATGCATGTATTTATTTAGTTTTAGGTTATGCCATGCAATTTTATGGGATTGAGTCAACTCATTTGACGATGAGTTATCTGATAACGTGATTATGATCATTGTACTATCAGATGACGAAAGATTATTAGTGTCTCAAATATTGACCAGTACCTTGAGATTATATAAATCTCAGATGATTAGTAGGATTTTGAGATCTTAAAAGTCTCAGATAATAAAATATCAAAGATCATAAAGATCTTTAATTAAGAGATGTCTGAGAATATAAAGATCTCAAATTATGCTATTTAATTGTGGGTGTCCTAAAATCTTTAGAGAATGATATTAGGACTGTTTTGCGCAAAACACTTACATATATGATTTAGTAAATATTTAGAAGTTGGATGATGATGAGTAGCTTGACTTTTTTTTTTATTCCTATCCAAAGATTCTTTTATCATATTTATAAATGTATAGTTGCTGCAGTATTTTTAGTGAAATGATAGTGGATTGCTAGTATAAACGTAGATAGATATAGATCAAAAGTCTCTAAGTAGAATAAATGTCATTGAGAAAATGGTATGTGCTTCGATAATAACAATTGCTGAACTGAATAAAGGTGACAAATTAAATAGTGGTAACTATGATATTTGACACCGTAAAATTCAGTATATCCTAAAGGAGTAAGAAACCTTCGAAACCGTAACCAATACCATGGTCAAACCCAAACATTGTACTTTTGCTCAATATAGACAAGATGTTGAGGCTTATCAGGCATTTTAAGATAAAAAACAACATTGCTCGTATAACGATGTTGTCTTGCATGGCTGATGAACACATATGTGCGTACAAAGAATATAGATGGCACTAGACATTTGGCTGACTTTGAAGACAAATGTGGTAGGACATCAGTCGCTAAGCTAAGGAGATTCACAATCAAGTTTGATACTTATCAGAAGCGTTAGGATTATAACCTAATGCAGCATCTGTGAGAGAAGTCAAACATGATATATGAGTTGAAATCCATAGGCCATGCCTTAACTAGTGAGCAGTAAGTAGAAGTGGTAATCTGATCCCTTCCAAATAATTGAAAAAACATAATAAATCAACATGACCAACAATGATAGCATCATGTCGTTTGATGATATCTCACGTCATGTTAAACTCGAAGATGAGCGCCTAAAGGCGGCTAATACTTCAAGTTAGCTTTATTTGGTTAAGTCCAATATACGTAAAGGTTTAGGCTCTAAGCGCAAGAAAGAAGAAAAGAATATAAGTTGGAAGAAAGGGAAAGAGAATCCCAAATCCAACATGGATGAGATCGAAAAACACAAGAAGGTTAAACATGGTAATGTAAGGAAGGACAAGAGTTAGTTAAAGTATTTCAATTGTGGCAAGATGGGTCATTTCACTTATAAATGCACTGAGCATAAGAAAAAGAGTTAAGAGCCATGAACTACGTAGCTAGAGACAGAAGAGCATTTGTGGAGTACCATCGAATCAGCCGAGGAACAAAATGAATCTATATGGGGAACAACTTAAAAGAGATTGGCACCTGCAAAGTGATTCTGTGAGGTGGCCAAGTGTTGTATCTCCATGATATCCTGTATGCTCTAAAGATTCGACTGAATCTTGTCTCTGTAATTGTCCTTCTAGGTTTAGGATATAGTTTAACTTTTCATAGCAACTGTTTGAGGATTTATCTAAATTCAGTGAGATTAGGCAACGAATATCTGATGGATGGTTTTATCGTATTAAATACCGAATTTAACGATACTATTAATGCGATGATTGTTTTTCATTAATCACTTTTACTGATGTTGCCAATATTGATGTTCATACTTGGCATGCTAGACTAAGGCATATGAGCCAGAATCGAATGAATAGATTGCCTAAAGAGGAATTTTAAGATTTTTCCAATACGATAGATTTACCTTTATGTGAAAGTTGTCTAGCAGAAAAACAACTAGAAAACCATTTGGAAAAGAAATTGAGGCTGAGAATCAATTATAGTTAATTCATTCTGATATCTGTGGACTAATAAATGTGAGAGCTAGAAACTATAGTAATCATAGATGATTACATATTTTGGTTATATCTATCTGATGTCCCATAAATCTGAAGTATTAGATTGCTTTATAATGTATCTAAACTTGGTGGAGAATCAGTTGGATAGAACTGTTAAGGTCTTGCGGACTGACCGAGGATAAGATATCTTTCTGAATAATTTGAGACATTATGTCATGAGAAAGGTATTGATATACAGTTGACCATTCCTAGGATTCTGCAACAAAATGGTGTAGCGGAAAGAAAGAATAAAACATTACTAGAGATTGTAAGATCTATGATTGCACAAGCAAACCTCTCAGTATCTTACTGGGAGATGCGCTATTAACGGCTACTTACATTCTAAATAAGATCCCTACTAAATTAGTAACTTTCATACCCTATAAATTATAGACAAGTAAGAAACCTGAACTTACTTATATGCGACCTTAAGGGTGCGCAGGATATGTACATGATTTTTTCAATAAAATGGAAAGTTGGGTGTTAAAGGAAATAAGTGTATCTTTATAAAATACTCCGAGCACTTAAAGGGATATGTACTCATAGGAGAAAACTCAAATGGAAGCGTTACTGAATTAGAGTCACTAGATGTGAACTTCTTAAAGAATGAATTTTCTAGCAGAGGTGAGATTGAAAAAGAATTTCAATGTTACAAGTTGAACGATTCGGATGATGTTCCATATCCGAGTTGAACGATTTTGATGATGTTCCATATCCGAACACTCAACTAGAGGAAGATAGAGAATTATTTAAATACTCTATTCCTAGTGGGAGTGACAGAGCTATTGGAATAGCTTATTCATCTGTTTCCAGTGGGAGCGAAGGGACTAACAAGTTAGTGCCGTCAAATAAATCAACTCGTAGAAGTAACTGCAAGGTTATTCCTCATCGTCAATTTGAGATTGAAGAGAAACTTTTATACTTGCTTCACATAATT
This sequence comes from Nephelium lappaceum, assembly GCA_021234005.1. NCBI lineage: Eukaryota > Viridiplantae > Streptophyta > Magnoliopsida > Sapindales > Sapindaceae > Nephelium > Nephelium lappaceum. Next base: position 5,155 of record JAIZFV010000570.1, read on the forward strand.
GTGACGAGCCAAAGAATGTGAATGAGGATCTCAATTCACCTGCTAGAGATTTTTAGATTAAAGCCATACAATAAAAGATGGAGTCAATGGAGTGCAACCATGTCTGGGACTTGGTTAAATTATCGTATGATCGAAAATCCATTGGAAACAAATGGGTTTTCTACATCAAGTATAAGGAAAACAGCTCAATAGAGAGATATAAGGCGAGCTTAGTAGAGCAATGATATACTTAATAGAAGAGTATAGACTGTGAAGAAACCTTCTCCCTTATGGTAAGGTTTGCTTCCATCCGCCTTATATTAGTTATCGTCACACACATGAACCTAAAATAGAATCAGATGGATGTAAGGATAACATTTCTCAATGGAGAACTAGAGCAAGAAATTTACACAGAGCAGCTAGTGAATTTTGTTTCAAAACGGCCAAGAGTTGAAAGTATGTAAGCTTATGAGATTGATCTATAGCTTGAAACAATTCTCTAGATAATGACACCTCCATTTCCATGAGGCGATCATGTCCTATGGATTTCAGATGATCAAAGAGGACTGTTGTATGTATATTAAGCTGGTAAAAGATAAGTTAATAATACTATCTTTACACGTGGATGATATTTTATTAGCTGAAAATGACAACGAGTTTACGGTAACCATAAAGTGATGGTTATCCTTAACTTTCGAGATAAAAGATATGAGAGAGGTTACCTATATTTTAGGAGTTAAAAAATCAATAAGGATCGTTTAAGGAGAATTTTGGCTTTGTCATAAAAGCCATACATCAAAAGATTCTCGAACGATTCTATATGACTGATTGTAAGCCTATGGGAACTCTCATCTTAAAAGGGTCAAACTCTTTGTCATGAAATATGCCCCAAGACTCCATAAAAGCGTGAAAGAATTGAAAGAATCCTTATTCTAGTACTATCGAAAGTCTCATGTATGTTATGATGTGTACGAGACCTAATATTTGCTATGTAATTGGACTGATTAGTAGATATCAATCTAATCCTGGACAGAAATATTGAATTGCAGTGAAAAGAATTTTAGAAAGAAACTACTGATTACTCCCTATATTATCAAGGTGGTAATATGCGTTTAATTGGGTATCTAAACGCTGATAGGGGAGGTGATTTGGATAAGCGAAAATCTGCATCTGGTTATGCATTTTTTGCTCAACCAATATGTTATTTCTTGAAGTAACAAGAAGCTATCATACATTACGCTGTCCACCATGGAAGCTGTATTCATAGCATGTTTAACTGCAGTCTAGGAAGTAGTCTGGCTCAAGAGATTCTTGAAAAATCTGAATTCGAAATTAATGTGAAGAAGTCAGTTACTGTATACTGTGATAGTTAGACAGCAATTGTCTGTACTAAAGATACGAAATGTCACAGTTAATCGAAGCACATAGAGACTAAGTACAATTTCGTCAAGGATATAATGATAAAAAAGAATGTAACAATTTAGTATGCATCTACACATGAGATGATATTGGATCCACTCACAAAAGCTGTGACAAGAGATATATTTATATCACATACTAGGTCTTTGAGTTTGTGTAGATTACGATGTTATAATTGTTACATTAAGTTATATTTATTTTATGATTAGATACGTCATTTTGGTTATATAAAACTATCATATATTCATTTCACATAGATTATATATGAAAGTATGTCGTTAGGTTTTGAGATTGGTATTCTTACACGTATAATCACCTTGGTTGCTAGGAGAGCAAGCTAAGATGAGACACATATATTTTTAGAGAATAAAAATGAAGTTGTTCTCTTAAGGGCTTGAAATATATGAAATGTCGCCTTGATTGTAGTCAAGATGAGGTTCTACGTAAAATTAATTATTGAACCGCTCATGATGTATCCCTATCATCATGAGAACCTGATTAAGTCAGATGTGAGTTTCTCGATAATGAGTGCCGAAAGGGCAAGCTTTGGAACTCAGGTTAGGAGCTAGAAAAGCGTCTGAACTAAGATCTATACAGTGAATAATCTCAATATAAAAGACATACGCGTCCTTATTAAAGGATAAGATTCACTGTAACATGCGTTTCATACCGCGTGTGCTTATCGTGACCGACATGGAAAATGAGTGAATTTATCCTTGATTCCTCATTGTGTAAGTTCCATTGAAGTTTATATAAAACTTTTACTTATGTACTCAATGACTGTTCACTTTGTCTCAAAGTAATGAGGTGATGTTTGTATCATTAGTGTGTCTTCTATGGCTATAATAATGCAGTCTATGGGACATTACTATGATGTCAGTCATTTTGTTGACCGAGGGATGAAAGTTAGACAGGAAAATTTAATTAATTTTATTTTTGTTCCTATAGTTATTAGTCGCGACTAATTGTAATTTGGAATTGCAATTGTGATTATATGGAATATTAGAGGATAGAGCATGTTAAGGGATTAAATATGCTCAAGCAAATAAAATTCTATTAAATCTAGGACATAATAATGAACAAATTTATAATCTCTTGTATAACAATATAATTGAGATTTGAAAGATAAGCCACATTGCATATATTATTATTCACAGGTCATACAGTGTATTTGTCTGTATGAATGCCTGTACTCCCTATCATAAATGGGTCACTAGTGTTTTCTCTATAAGTTCTGTTTGGTTCATCTTGTGTGAGTGGGAGATGTTGGATTATTGGCTTGTTGGGTCGGATCCACCCAAGATGACCCAAACCCATGACCCGATCCAAATCCATTTGAATTGGATTGGATCGAATAGCCACTTGGCGGTTGCTGGCGGTTATCAGAAAATAACCGTCACCTCTATAAATACTTGATGTATTTCATTTGTTGAAGAATGATGGAAAATCAATTCCAGAAACTATACACTGTGATTTGAGGTTCCTTTTTGCCTATGTGATTAGAATCCGACCATTGAACAATCTAGGATCCAGGGCAATTTCTGCTACGTAGAAACGGGTACACTTTCGGTTTCTGTTTTATTGTTTTATAGAATTTATATACTGTATGAATTCTTTCATATTATGATTCTGTTTTAACATTCCATACAATCTAGAAAATGTTTTTAGCTACAATCATCATTATGTTTATGTAGCAAACACTAATTATCACAGACCTTTGACCTTAACTTCACAAGCTGGTAGCTCGCCAAAATCTACCAAAGGAAATCCCCACACGTGAGCAACCTGACCCGTGAGCAATTCCACAAGTAGACAACTGATAGGAACTTACTACAAGAACACTCCATAAGTGTGTGACTCAATTGGCAAGCAACCAATGTTGTAGGCAAGCAGTAAGGCATAAAGGCTAGAAAAGAGCAAAGCAGGCAATAACTGAAAATATTAGAACTGTTGAAAAAATTGTTCAAATGTAAAGAAAATATGAGAAGTAACAATATGTGTCGTTTGGAAACAATACACTTTCTGGGAAAGAACATTTCTGTTAAACAGACACATTGATTTAAAAACAACAATCTATGTTTTTTGGAAACAATACGCCTTTTGATAAAAGATATGTTGAAAATGTGCCAATGTGTCCATAAAAATTGAAAAAATGGATGGATCAAATAATCAATTTTTTCTTTTTGTTTTTTGCCTGAGTTGTTTCCAAAAATGTTGTGTTCAAATTCCTTTGAGGATTTTCATTGTTGCTTTAGTGCAAATTCTCTCTAAGGCTTGTCATATCCTAGAAGCTATTTTGCAAGATTAATTCCTTCTAAGCAACTTTATCAGAGTGGGGGCAAATATCGCTTTAAGGAAAGCATATTTTATATATGTGTTTCAAGTCTCCATTCCTATAAAAATTTTATTTCAACAAGAACGTCATGAGAGGCATGCATAAGGATACTTAATGCAAAATCCAAATTATGTAAAAATAAAAAAAATAAATTGTAAGTCCAGAGAGCTCGCTTTTTGTACAATCCCCTAAGAAAAGTTAAGCAGCTCATAGGCAAGCTTGTATCAAACCAAATGAAAAGTTCATAGATAAGAAAAAAAAAATAAAAAAATAAAAAAAAAAGTGGCAATTGTTTTAAAATAAAGAGAAAGCTATTCAAAAACTGGACCAAGTAAGCTTTCGAAAAGCTTGATTCCATTTATAGGAGCAGAAGAAGTAGCATTGTTAAGCAGCGGGCCCCTTAGAACGATCAAAACCACCCTTTGATGTGAATAAAGTGACAAGTGCATATGTGGAAGAGCATAATAAAGTAATAAGCAGACCAAGGATAGAAATCAAGAGGCCTTGGAGATTGTTAGAATAAGTAGTAGTAGTGTCTTGTGTAAAAGACTTAGGTTTGCAACAAAATTTAGTTGGAAGTTGTAACTGAAAAAAAAATTGTAGCAAGTTTGTTGTAACAGAGAGAAATGAATAAAAAGTACTATGAGCTGAGAGGAAAGGCATCTCAGTCATTCATCCAATTATGTTGCCTCTTTTCTCATCCTTTTTCTTCTGAACTTTCCCATATCCATTCTCAAATTCTTTTTCTCATCTCCAATTTTATTTTCTCTTTCTCTCTTCTCATCTCAGTTTTCTTTGACATTCACCAGCACCCACATCATTTGGTGCTTTCATCAAGGTCATGGTGATGACCACTCGAATCAAGAATGTGGAGGATCGGATAGACAAGTAGGATCAATCGATTCAAGAAGTTTGTGAGGAGGTGCAGGGAATGGTTTCTCAATTGCACGACGTTTCTTTCAAGTTTTTCACCATGTTTGCTGACTAGTAGCAGTAGAAACAAAAGATTTCACCATCTTCATCAACTCCAACTCACAACAATAATGGAGTTTCGCAAACATAAGTAAGTGGCAATGTAATGAATTTGAAGCCATTAAAGATTGATGCGCTGAGATTCAAAAATGGAGATCCTCAAGGTTGGATTTTCAAGATCCAACAGTATTTGATTTTCATAATGCATCTAAAGAAATGAGGTTACAAATTGCTTCGTTGTATTTCGATGGGAAAACGTTGCCTTGGTACCAATGGCGTCAAAAGAACACCAAAATTGTTTCTTGAAGTGATTTCTTGCAATCTCTTTAAGTGAGACTTGGTCTATCGGAGTTGGAGGACTATCAAGGAAAGTTATCTTAGTTGGTATAGACTGGGTTAATACTGGAGTATCAAAAGGAATTCGAGAATCTATCCAATAAGGTGAATGGTTGCTGGAATCTTTCTTGCTCAGATGCTTTCTCTTTATTTTAAAACCTGCCATTCAATATAAGGTAGCATCTTTCCAATCTACAAGCTTGACTAAGGCAATGGCGTTTGCAAAATTCAGGAACTCAAACTTCAACGAAGAAACACAACACCCAAACTGTTCTCCCCTTATCCACTAATATTGCCAAACCTGCAGCAAAAACCTTTTAATTCTTCAACAACCTTTACTAAACAAATACATGCAAACACTTTCAACCCTTTACCAAATACCAGCCAGAATTCAACCTACAATAGCACTACTAACTCACCCAAAAAAAATGTCCATAAGTTGTCCCAAACCCAAATTCAAGCTAAATTCGAGAAAGGTTTATGCTCTACTGTGATGAGAAGTATACTTTTGGCCACAATTGCAAAGCTTCAGCATCATATTGATTGTTTTTAATTCTACGAAATTCATTTTAAAGAATTCGAAGAGACGAGCATTGCGAAGAAGAGTGACGAAGCCATAGATGTTATCAGTGGCACACCCCAGATTAGTTTACATGCTATGTTAGGGATGTTGATGCCTTCAACGTTGAAATTTAAAGGCTCAATTGGAAAAATAGAGGTACAAATTTTAGTTGATGGTGGAAGCACCCACAATTTTCTATAATCAAAGGTGGTTTTGATGCTTAATTTGCCAATCACTAGTGACAGACAATTTAAGGTTATGGTGGGCAATGGTGAAACGCTAAAATGTGAGGGATTGTGCATGGCAGTACCTGTGTAAATTCAAATGCATGTTTTCTTGGTTGATTTGTATATTTTGCCAATTCAAGGAGCTAAAATGGTTTAAGGGCCAGTGGTTACAGCTCTTAAGGCAAATTTTAATTGATTATCAGAAGTTAATCATGGAATTCTCGTGTGATAATAAGATAATTCATTTGTAAGCTGACAAACAATGTTTTCAGCAACAGATGTCAATAAATCAATTACGAAAGATGCAGAATAAAGGTGTTATTTTCTCTATGTTCCAGATTACATTGCTACAAAAGAAGGAGGGTTCGAAAGAAGTTGAATTGAATGCTGATTTACAATAGTTACTACAGGAGTTCGAAGATGTATTTGATGACCCCAAAACGTTATTGTTGCATCAAGAAATGGATCAAGAGATTCACCTACTGCCAAAGTTGATGCCAATAAATGTCAAACTTTATCGCTATACACACTTTCAAAAAGGAGAAATAGAGAAACTAGTGTCTGAGATGTTACAATCAGGTATCTTTCAACTAAGTACATCACTATTTTCTTCTCCTGTTTTGCTAGTTTAACAAAAAAAAAAAAAAACAGATGGAACTTGGAGATTTTGCATTGACAATAGGGCTCTAAATAACATCACGGTGCGAGGTTCCAACTGCTGATGAATTAATGGATGAATTAGGTTGTTCAATAATTTTTTCTAAGTTGGATTTGAGAGTGGGATACCACCAAATAAGAGTGAAATCAGTTGATGTTCACAAGATGGCTTTTAGGACACACCAAGGGCATTATGAGTTTTTAGTAATGTTGTTCGGTTTAACCAATGCACCCTCTACATTTCAAGCAACAATGAATATGATTTTAAAGCCATTTTTTAGGAGACTTGTAGTGGGTTTTTTTTTTTTTTTTTAATGACATATTGGTGTATAGTCCTAGTTTGGAAGAGCATTTAATTCATTTGCGAATGATTTTGCAAAAGTTGAGTGACAATCAGTTTTTGGTGAAAAAGAGTAAATGTGCTTTCAAGTGAAGTTCAATAAAATACTTGGGCCATATTATGTTTGGTACGAGAGTCAGCATGGATAGAAACAAAGTGCAAGCTATATTAGATTGGCCTTTACCAAAGAATCTTTAGGAGATAAGAAGATTCTTAGGTTTAACGGGTTATTATAGAAGATTTGTTCAGTCTTATGCTACCATTGCAGCATCACTTGCTGATTTGCTTAAAAAAGATGCATTTCAGTGGAGTCCTTTTGCGCAAGAAGGTTTCGATAAACTGAAGTTGGCTATAAGCTCAGCAATGGTGTTAGTTTTGCCTAATTTTAAGGAGGATTTTGTAATTGAAATGGATGTTTCTAACTTGGGAATTAGAGCAGTGTTAATGCAGCAAGAACACCCAATTTCCTACTTTAGTAAAAAGCTTTAACTTCGAATTTAGCAAGCTTTTGCATATGTAAGGGAGTTATACGCGATCACAAAGGCAGTTAAGAAATGGAGTCAGTAACTTGTTGGTAGACGTTTCATCATCAGAACGGATAAAAAAAGTTTGTTTGCTCTATTAGATCAAATAATTTAAACACTGAAACAACAACAATACTTTGCCAAGTTAATTGGTTATCAATATACCATTGTTTACAAGCTGGGCAAGGAGAATAGGGCAGCAGATGCTTTATCGCAATAGCTTGATGATGTGGGAATGCAGTTTTTATCAATGTTTCAAGTCGTTTTGAACTTTTAGACTTAGACAAGAGAATATGACTTCAGAGTTCTTTCAAAATTTATGCAAGAATATGGCTGCAAATTCAGATGAATCAGATGAATATGAGTCAGGAGATGGGTTGTTGTTGTACAAAGGTAAGTTGTTGTTAGATCCAAATTCACCTTTGGTACAATAAGTATTACATGAGTGTCATACAACATTGATGGGAAACCATAAGGGAATTCAAAAAATGACAGTAAAGGTATGTGTTGCGTTCACAAGGAAGGGGCTGAAAAAGGATGTTCAAAAGTATGTCAAGGTATGTTCAGTTTCTCATAAAACAAAATATCAGAATCGTGCACCTACGAGGTTGATGCAGTCGTTACTGATTCCAGAGAGGATTTGGGAAGACTTGTCTATGGACTCTATAATGAGTCTTCCTAATTCACATGGTTATGCAACTATTCTGGTGGTGGTCAATAGGCTCTCAAAGAAAGCTCATTTTTTAGAATTAACCAAGACCTATTCAGCTCATAAAGTTGCCAAGTTGTTCGCCCAAATGGTTTGTAAGCTACATGGCTTACCACGCTCTATTCTTTTTGATAGAGATGCTGTGTTTTTTAGCAAATTTTGGTATGAATTATTTGATTTGAGTGGTATTGTTCTTAAGAGGAGTACAACTTATTACCCGCAATCTGATGGTCAGTCTGAAGTGGTTAACAGAGTGTTGGAGCAATATTTGAGATGTTTTGTAGCAGAACATCCGAGAAGATAGGTCAAGATACTTCATTGGGCTGAATATTGCTATAATGTATCATTCCATTCTTCAACAGGTTTGACTCCATTTAAAGCAGTTTATGGTCGTGAACCTCCTTCACTACTCGATTATGTTCTAATGACAGCTTCAACAGAATTGGTAAATTGGACGTTGATAGATAGACAGGAGGGTGCTATAACAACTCAAGGACAATATATAGAGAGCTCGAGCTATAATGAAGAGAACTGTAGATGCTCATAGGCATGATGTGCAGTTCAAACCTAGAGATATGGTATATATAATACTTGTGTAATAATAATAAAAAAAAAAGGAATATGATCATTATTTTTGTATTTTGTTTCACATTTTAACATTGTAATGGTGTGGTCCATTAATTGTCTAAAACAATTTAGCTTGTTTTGGGTCCAACAATATCAAGTAAAATAAGCCCATTTGTTTTAAAGAAACTGATATTAATATAAGTTTTCCATTGAACTCATTTACTGGTGAAGTACGATACCCATTGCAAGCGAGACGAGGACTGTGGGTGTAGACCTGCAGGCATAGGAGCTATTGGCAAAAATTACACAAGAAGAAATCATGACATGCAATTAATAATACCACCATCTAATGAAATTATATACTGGTCAATTTTGAATCCATGAATTTAGGGACTAATGATGATGACTATAGAGGTTTTTGGGCCTGCAATTATTATTCTACACAATTTCTAATGTATGGATAGATTGTAAAAATAATTCAAGAAGCTTACGTGTGGTATATTCATGAATATACTAAAAACTATTCAAATTTTATGTCACAATATCAATAGTGGATAACTATATTGAATTACCTAAATTTTCATTTTGTTATGAAAATTTCCAATGTTTGTAAAATCCTAACTATTAGATAATGAAGTTTTAATTAAAGATTTTTTTTTTATTTTATACAGTTCATATGAGCATTATATTTATATTTTTGCCATACAGTTAATATTATATTTTATAAAGAAGGTGTTTTTTAATATGTTAGCTTTATGATTAATTTAACTTTTTTCTAGTTTCATTTAAAACTTTTATGTTTTTAGCCAAATTTCCATACTTTCGTAAATTTTACATCAATTTTGATCAATATCAATATTTCCATCAAATAGTAGTATCGATATTTTCATTGATATTGATATTTTTATCATGGATAAGAAGTCAGATGAAATGCCTATGAGCTTGGAGGTTTCAATTTTGATTTCTCGTCACTGATTAGAAGTCGGATGCTATGTTCTTTAATTTGTCTTATAAACTGTTAAAACTTTGCTTTCGTGATTTACTATTTGTGCAAGTAATGGATTGGGATGAATTGTGATTGATCACTTTCTTGTTAAATATCAGAGAAAATTTAAAAATTTGATAGTTTTTTTATTGGTTTTTCTCCTTATAGATGTCTTTTTAGAGACAAATTTAATTTTTGTCTCTATATACATCTTTTGGAAATGAATGTGGTTTTGTTCCTATATTATATGATTATATATCTAAGGGAGATTTATCATTTTCAGCCAAATAAAAAGAGAATTTTTGTTTTTACCCAATATTTTATACAAATTTGTTTTTAGCCTCTCAAACAAATTATTTCTATTCTATACCCAAGATTACTAAATTACCCTTCAAATTAAAATCACCCAATTGCCCTAAGCGAAATTACCAAAATAGCCTTCTTCTTCCTCCTACTTCCTCCTAGCATCCAAACCTCTCTTCTCTTTCTCTTTACTCTATTCATGGTTTTTGTTCTCTTCCATTCACCATTATAGCCGAAACTCAAACCTCCTAGTAAGGGATTCTTCATTTGAGCTTCTTTGTCCATTGAAGGTTTTTGATCCATTCAAGTGTGATCCGTTTTGAAGCTTCTTCTTTCATTTCAAGTGATTTGAGTTTCGAAGGTAATGTATGTGTTTTTGTTGGTTGGTTTTTAGGTTATTTTGTTCAAATTGTAAGGTAAAGGCTTTAAAAGTGATTTGGTTGTGATAAATACCATCCGAAAGATAGATTTGTAGATTTGCAGTTTCTGTAAAATCTGCGACGAAATCGGTTTTTTAGGTAATTTAAAAACCGATTTCGGTTTTTACAGAGGTGTAAAACTGATTCTCTATTGTGATCGGTTTTCATGCCACTCAAAAACCGAAATCGGTTTTTCATGTATATGAAAAACCGATTTGAGCAATTTTTTATGTTTTCGATATTTGTTGTGTTTTGGATGCCGTGTATTAAATTTTAGTGTTATATATGGTTAGATATGATCGTAGGCAGTGTTAGCATAATTGTGATATATCTTTTGTTTTTAATGATGGACATTGATTTATTGTGTTAGATTTTGTTATATATAGTGAGACTAATTAAACATTCTTTGAATGTTATAGGAATGACTCACGAAACGATCGTCATCAACTTTGATGGAGAGTGGAATGGATCTAACTACGTTGGGGGTGAGTCGATCATGTGTGGGGTCTCCAAAGATAGTAGTTTTTCATCGTTGGTGGATGTTGTGTATAGAGAGACTAGCATTGATAGAAGAAGGTGGGATATTCGTATATATTATTTACTACAAAGCATGAGAAATGGTCAAGTGAAAAAAATACGTATCATATCCGATCTTGGTGTGGTTGGTTTGATGGCGGTGAGAAATGTTGATGTTAGAGAGATTTACATTGATAAGGTTGCAAGAGATTTTGGAGCTGGAGTTAGTAGGCATATCGTTCGTCCAAATGTCACCGACTCAATACCAGACACAAGACATGAGATGCCAAATAGTAATAGACCTGTAGATCCGTATATGGTTCAAAGTCAATTTTATCTGACTTCAGGTGCTGGTAGCAATCAGGTTGATGCTTCGGCCACCCCATTTACATCTATGGAAGGTCTCATTCATGACATTAATAATGATGATATGAATGATGTTAGTGATGATGGAAAGCAAGACACAGATGACAATGGTGATGAGACAGAGGATAGTGATGAAGAGGAAACTGGAGGTAGTGATGAAGAGGAAGCTAGAATTAATGATGTCGACAAGGATGAAGGGTTTCCAGAAATAAGATTTTCGGGTTTACAATTTCAGAACAATCCTTCACAACCATACTGGATTGTTCCCGATGTAGAACTGGGCGACATTGAGGCTACTTCAAGCGCTATGTCAACTGTCTATCAACGTGGTACTTTGTATAAAGGTGCATTCTTTGATAGTAAACAAGAAATGTGTACAGCTATTGGAGAATATGCTCTGAAATCCAAGTTTGAATATCGTGTTAGACGTTTAGACGCGGAACGATTTGAAGCTGGTTGCAAGGATAAGAGTTGTAGCTTTATAGTTCGTGCAAGATGCAAAATAGGTTGTTCGATGTGGTTTGTATTGAAGTATGTGGCAGAACACACGTGTCGTCAGGTAGCCATGGAATCACATATGAAAAGTGTGAAGGCTATTGTTATCGGAAAATTATATGCGAGAAAGGTGGGAGGGATATTTATACACCTAATCGTTTGATCGGAGAAATGCTAGAGCAGTATGGTGTGCAGATCTTGTACAGTAAAGCTTGGAAGGCTTTACAATATGCAAAGAAACTAGCATATGGACAAGCGGACGAGTCATATCAATAGCTTCCGTCCTACTTTGAAATGTTAAAAGTATCAAACCCCGGCACCATGACGGCAATTGAGAGGGATGAAAACAACCGGTTCTTGTATTCGTTCGTTGCACTTGGAGCTTGTATTGAGGGTTTTCGATCTTACATGAGACCGGTTGTTGCTATTGATGCCACCCATTTGAAAGGTGAATACAAAGGGGTGATTTTTTTTACTGCCTGCAAAGATGGGTCGGAGATGATTTATCCCATCGCTTTTGGATTTGCTGATGGAGAGTCAGACCGTTCATGGACTTGGTTTTTAAGCAGATTACGAGAGGCGATCGGTGTGTCAAACGATTTGCTTATCGTATCCGATCGTCACAAAAGCATATCAAATGGGATGAGTGTAGCTTTTCCCGAAGTCCCTCACATATTGTGTTTTTTCCACCTATGGCAAAACCTAAAGCAACATGTAAAAAGTATTCGAATGTAGTGGAAAAAGCATTTTACAGTGCAGCATACAGTCATGTGCCATATGATTGCGATAGAATGTTAAAAGAAATTCGGGCGTTGCATCCGAAATCATATGACACTTTGGTTAAGGTTGGGGTAAGCAAGTGGTCACGGGCATATTGTCCAAACAGAAGATATGACATGATGACCACTAACATTGCAGAATCACTCAACAATTGCATGATGCAAGCACGTCGTTTGCCAATAACTACCGCACATGAATATGTGAGAAATGTGTTACAAAGATGGTTTAATAATAGACGTGGTGCTGCTGAAAAACTCACGACTTTTGTTACCATTGCTGCGTACGATCGAATCATGTTGGCCAAAAATTTATCAACGGAAGGTATCGTATATCCTATTACAGAACCGATCACATACAGTGTTCTACATCCTAGCAAAGGCGATGCGGTGGTTAATATTGAAACGTGCATATGCACTTGCTTAAAGTGGAACTTAGATCAATTGCCATGTATTCATGCATGTGCTGTAGCCAGGTATCATAATTGTACGTTGTTAATTTCTATATTTAATGTCCTATCATATTTTTACATTTAAATAAATATTTATGATACATGTCAGGTTTAAGGGCGTCAGTTGTGATACACTTTGCAGTCATTATTATAGCACAGAGTGGCTGAAAGCTGCATATACACGTCCGATCAATCCCGTTCCTAAATTGTCTAATTGGAATGTTTCCGCGGAAGTTAGAAGCATGATTGTACTACCACCCATAGGAAAAAGGCAAGCAAGTAGGCCAAAAGAGGTTCGGATTCCTTCCGTTGGGGAAGCTCGTCGAACTAAGAAGTGTGGAAGATGTGGTCAGAGGGGACATAACCGTCTTCGTTGCCCTAACCCTCCAACACCCTTTAATGGAAGGACGAGCGGAGCCGCAAGTGCAGAAGCCCAAACTAGCGAAGCCGCTACTGCAAAAGTTGGAACAAGTGCAAATGCTCATCCAAATACTGCGCCCTCACGAAGATGCCGCCTCTGTCATGAGACTGGACATAACCAACGTCGATGCCCGCAACGGTTTCCTCCTCCCAATCAAATGATGGGTAATGATCCAAACATTGATGATTAGACACATTAATTAATTGAAGCTTTTATTTTAATAATATGTATTATGTTATTTCACGCTTACTTGTTTATGTTGATTTAATCTTCATCAGAGTACAATGAAACTTATATTATTTTGTGTTTAATGACGTCTTGCAAGTTTTTTATTAATTAAAACACATGTAGCATGTAATTGTTCATTTATTTATTTAGCATATGTTTAAATTTTGGGAACTCAAACTTTTATAATGACACAAGTTTGCTCAGTTATATGACACATTATTTAGCATATGCAGGCAATAATATACATCAGGTCTAAATTGGTAAAAGAAACTGATTTCGTGATTCAGGTTGATCGGTTTTTCATTATTGATAAAAAACCGAAATCGGTTTTTAATAGCTCATAAACCGACATTGCTTCATCTGCCATATGCACGTCTGATCGGTTTTTCAGTTAAAGGAGAAACCGATTTCGGTTTTTAAGCCCACTTAAAAAACCGATCTTTGTATTGGTAGGACTTGACTTGGAGATTCCCTATTTTAAATAGCAAGATTAAAAATCTGTACATATCAACTAATGGTGTTTGAGATATTAAATCTTTACATAGAATGAATTAAAGATATGTCAGAGACTATCAGAATCAAATACTATTTTGTGACTTAAATATCTATTTTTATAAACTAAGGCATCAGTTGTTTTTTTGTCTGAAGATTGAATAGTATTGAAAGTCATTGAAGACTGAATAATGATAAAAGTCTGAAATTTAAATGACATATTAATTTGTTTTTTTTTTCCCCCTTCTTTACCTCTCAATATATAGTAATCTTATTTGTTTTTAAAAATTAAAAATATTTGAAAACTAGCAATTTGATATTTATAATCTTTTACTATTAGTTGTTATCTAATTTCATTTAATATGATACAAACAATTACAAATAAACTATTTAACAAAAACTAAAACACTTTTATGTATATATTAATAATATTTTTATTTATAATTAAGATATGATTAATTATTATAGTTATTTAAATTAAATTTATATATTTAAATAAAAATAAACAAAATGGTTTTAAGTTAAATTACTATTACAATAAAAGTTTAAATTTTAAAGAAATTTTGAGGATTAGATGTTTAGGGCTTTTATTTATTAACAATGTTTGTTATACTGTTAAAAGGAATTTATATAATGTAAAATTATGATAAATTTAGAAATATTATTTTAAGGAGGATACATTTAAAATAATATATTTAAAGAATTATTAAGTGATTTGACATTTATATAGAAAAAAAACAAACAAAAATAATTTAATAGATCTAATTCAAATCCATTAAGTGATAAGAGCTAAAACAAATAACCCTTGACTTAAATAGCTATTGTCATAAATGGCGGACAACCATTGCTGTAATAAGGAAGGAAAATTATCTACACAAACTTTTAAAATATGTTTGGTGAGAATTGAACTTAAAACATCTAAATGAATAGAGAGGTGTCCAAATACGAGGTGACATGCAGATATTGATATTATATTAATTGATAATTCAAACATTTTAATTATTATTTTAAAATTTTCATCTTAACTAATATGAACACTAAATTAAGTATTAAAATATCACTTTTTTATTCATTTCACTCTCTTATTTAATAATAATAACAATAATAATAATAATTTATATTATTACTGGGATATTATAAAAGAAATAGATATTATAGATACAAAGTTTACTCCTTAAAAACATTTTTATTGTGAATTTATAGTAACAATATTATTTTATGAAGGTTGTTTTATGTTACCTTTTTATCTAAATGTTTTGTGTATCTGATTGTTTTTTAAAAAAAAAAAATTCACTTTTCAGTTAATAGCACTTAGTATGTCTTTTTAAATTATTTGGTTTGATTTTTAAGCAATAAAATCACTTAAATTACTTCTAAAATAGTGTAACTAAAAAGTGAAAATTTTAGAATTTCAAAAAAAAAAAGTGAAAATTTTCAAATTTAACTTAACTGTATTATTTTTAAATATTTTATTTTCTAGTCTATATAATTCAATTTTCAATTTAAAAAAAATATATATATATAATATTCAAATTTTAGTTGATAGCCACTATTTCGTGTTTAATAAAATTTAGCACTTTAGTCATCAAACACCAAAAAAAAAAAAAAAATGCAACCCAAGTCTAATGTACATGATTGAATTGAACTATTTTTAAGATGTGAAATTGGATATAATTAAATTGAACTAAATTAATACTTAGTTGTGTTTCATACAGTTGGACTAGATTAAAAATAATATCATCTCTTGTTTGGTATAGGTTAAGATTGGGTAAAAAAATAATTATAAAATTTAAGGTGCTTTTTTTTGTATTTTTTGGTGAACACCTCTTTTTTTAAGTTTTTGATTAAAATTTTGCATTTGTGTGTTGCAATTTAGTGGAACATTAGGAATTTGCAAAAATATTAGAAAATGCTCCCATTTAATTACTAAAAATAAATACAATTACTTATATAAATGAATGAATAATTCAAAAAAATAAATACAATTACTTATATACAACCTCTCCATCAGAGTCAACTATCCATTTTCCAAATTTATTTACTTTATACAATGGTGTCGAAAATGTATACAGATCCCTTGCAATCTCTGCCCTCAGTGCAATGACATCTGCAACTTGATCCGGTCGTCTTGATTTCCATGTAGTCTCATTTGATTGTAACAAATCACGTATGTACATGGCCACATATGCTCCACAGCTCGTCCTGTATTAATAACAAATTAATTAAATGATGTTATCATACCATTAAATATAATATAATATAAAATAAAATATATATATATTATATATATAAATATTGAATTTTCATTAAGTTACAAATTTACTCACTCATCGGGTTGCTGGGGCACAACCGATCTATCAAGACGTTCAACTGTCCATCGCTCATCCACAGGTGGCATCTCTATCTGGGTCCTCTCATAAAATCCCACAAACCGCAATAAAATGAGCATCAAACACACCAGTGGCTCAAGTGGCTCAATCCGTAAAGCTAAGTCAGTATGTGCAAGAGAATCATATATTAATATCTTCTTCTGTCTCAGGCACACCTGACAAAGGACCCAGTGATTTTGATCTAGGCTACATGGCAGCAACACCTGCAATTTGAAGACGTCAGTGATATAAGACTAATTTAAATATTTAAATGATCAAATAATAACTTATAATTTTTCATACAACACTCACATTTTCAACTTCCCACCACGGTACTAATGAGTCTAACTTGCCAGAACCGAATGCTAGCCACTCTGAGGGTACATCAGCTGTAACCGGATCAAATGTTTTTCCTTTGAGAACGTATTGCTCTCTATAGTATAATGTCATCAATGCCTACAAGAAAAAAAATTAAACATGTTATCACACTTAAGGGACATATGACGATAAATTGTAATGACATAACTTATTAAAATGTAAACACTCACAAATAAAGAGCTCCCATGAACCACATATCTAGTGTCCTTAACCTCATTCCACTTCTTTCGTAAACACATCAAATAAGAATTGATGTGCTCAGAAGTGAACCATCTGTTCTCATCCTCAATGGTTCGCAATGTGTCTGGTATCACGCACTACTGACAATGCTCAACTGCATGCCTAAAATAAAAGAAAAAAAAAGGTTAAATTTTTTTAATAGTAACCAACATAAAGGTATAAAACTACTTATTATCAAAACCTGAGATCCAATGACGTGGAAGAAGCTTTGTATTCATTGTAGACAACCTCTACGGGGTCTACAGACTCTGCCACCTCCTCAACCTGCTTTTGGGGCACCTTCTTTTTCATTTTTGGCGGTCCAGGATCAGTGTATGGTGTCCACAGAGATGCCGCTGGCTTCGTCTTTCGTTTGCCCCACTCCTGGATGACCTCATCATGCAACTGTAAAGAAATCAAAACTATCAATTAAAATAAACATTTAGAAATATAAATCAAACTGTAACACAATTGAAATACTATACGTACCTGGTCATCACCACGTTCATCCTCCTGATGGACCTCCTGCTCCTCCTGATGGATGGCTGTCTCATCTCTATGGATAGGCGACTGATGGACTACCTCATCATGATGGCCAAGTGACTGATGGACCCCCTCGTCGTCATGTGGTGGTGGTGGTAGTGGTGGTGGTGGTGGGGATGGGGGTGGGGGGGGTGGGAGGGGGGGGGGGGGGGGTGGTGGTGGTGGGCTATCGATATGGTCATCAGTGACAATGCTCCCATCATCATCATCATCATCATCATCATCATCGTCGTCGTCGTCGTCGTCATCATCCATAGGCATCTTTAAATATTCTTTCATCCGTCTCAGCCTTCTATCCATCTTACTTACTTTCTTATAGGTTGCCTTCTGTAAACCCACAAGGTACTCAAACAACTGCATCACCTGTATAAATAAGTCATTTTACACAATGTACACAATTGAAAAAAAAAATTTCGACAGAGCCTCCCCTGTTTTTTTTAGTATCCAGGGAAATATAACCTGCATATTTCAAATTACACTTCATCTATCATGTTTAGAGACTCCGTCTCTCTATCCCACTTCATATGATTATACAACATATCCACAACTTTTCCATTTACTCAAATGCACATTCACTTAACAATGAAATAAAAAAAAAACGATTAAGATTCGTACCTCAGAATGTACTGTAGGTACATCGTGCGTCTTTTGTGCTCGTAACTCCGTAAAGCTATCCTCTGATTCAGCCTGTGCACTTGGGATGTCTTCATGCTGCTCCTCATCATCCCTTGCATCATCATCATCATCATCATCCTCCTCACTCCCTCCGCCACCTACTTTATGTACCTCTTCGCCAACCAAATGCTTCGGATTGAATGATGTCCAATAATCCGTCTCCTTTTCGGCATCAGTAGGCTCAAGCGTTTGTGCAATACCAACTATCTACAATAGAATTATATAAATGGTTAGTTATATTATTATTAAAGATGGTTAAAACAAAAAAAATGAAGGAAACCATTTTCAATTACTTTCACCACTTACAGGGGGAAAGTCATTCAGGCTGGTTATGCCTTTCGGGGTCCTCTTTAGTGTCCGTCTCCTACACCTTGGCAGTTCATTTTGCAACGACTGATTATTTTTCGCTATCTTCTCTCGTAAGACCGGGAATATTTCCACCAACCACCACTATAATTTGATTAAACAAATAACAAACATATAGTTAGTGTATATATATATATAAAATAAAATTCTATATATCAACCAATTAAAAGGAAACTATTATTAATTATTTACCATATTAAGTATACCTAAAATGCCGGAATATAACCATAAAGATTAATGGTCTTCGGTGGGTTTTTCACCCGCTCTTCAGTAATCGCCATATGGAGACAATGGATAAGCGTACTATAGCTCAATGTACCCCAAGGGAACGAGTTCCATAACTCCGCATTCTCTATCATCACCCACATAAAATGACCAATGCTAGCTCTGTCATCCTGCCCCATGAAGAGATGGAAAGCGATCCCTACATTTGCTAACTTCAAAATATCCTCATCATTTAAAACATTTTCACCCGTACGGCCCTGACGTCCTGTATGGCTCCTTGCCTCAACAAAGGTGGCTAGACTGGGGATACTCGGCGACACTCTATCAAACAATCGCCATAGGATGCTCTTTACATCATTTTGCACCGTATTGAAGATTTCTCGATCTACACCCCCAAAAGGAAGTCCTGTCACCAATAAAAACTCCTGTTTCCCAAACCTATATGTTCTTCCCCCGACTTCAAACCACATTTCATCACGGCGCCCACCGGGGACCTCCACCTCTCTCACAAGAAACCATAATATCACTGAAGCAGCTGTTGTATTGTTGCTGCTTATCTCTAAAATATGTCCGAATGGGCACTCTCTTATGAACCGGTCGTATAAGCCTCGTCTAGTAATCACCGCAATGATTTTACCAAGCCATTTTTGCCCAATATGTGTATTCCCGCTCGAATTCTTACTAATTGTTTGTGAACTATATTTGTACTTGAAATTCATCTGTAGAAAACAACCAAAAACAACAAATGATTAGTATAGTATTCAAAAGTGAACAAAGAAAATCGGTTTTTAACTATGGCTAGAAAACCGATCAATGATATTGATCGGTTTTTCAACAGGGATGGAAAATCGATCAATGATATTGATCATTGATCGGTTTTTTAGCCTAGTGTGAAACACCGATCAATATGATTGATCGGTTTTTCACCAAAACCGATCAATGATAGAAAACAACCAGAAACTGCAACTGACTAGCATAGTATTCAAATGTGAACAACTAAAATCGGTTTTTAACTATGGCTGGAAAACCGATCAATGACATTGATCAGTTTTTCACTAGGGCTGGAAAACCGATCAATCATAGAAAACAACCAGAAACAGCAAATAATGTATAGTATTCAAATGACAAATGTGAACAAATATAATCGGTTTTTAACTATGGTTGGAAAACCGATCAATGATATTGATCGGTTATTCACTTCGGTTTTTCACAGTACAGAAGAGAAAAACCGATTAACCCTTTTGAAACCGAAGTGCAAAACCCCGAAGTGGAAAACCGATTTGAAAAACCGATTGTCACCAAGAGATTTCAAAAACCGATTTCAACAACCGATTGTGAAAAACCGATTTCAAAGAATACAAAGGCCGCAGCGTCAACAACACAAATCTAACCTATTTCAACACAAAAACAACACAAATCTAACCTATTATAATCTAATCATCATAACCTAACACAAATCCAACACAATTTAATCATCATAACACATAAAACATCTCAAATTTGCAAAACAAAATTAAAAAGTCCCTAACATGGTAGATTCGAGTACCTTGCCAAACTTGAGAGGGTCGCCGGCGGTCGGAGATGATCTGCCAATGTCGAAAACGGCGAGAGAGAATGGCCGGAAACTGTCGAACGGCTGGTCGGGTCGTGGTCGGGTCGTGCAAGGGGGCGATCGGGTACAGGTCGCACAGTGTGGGTCGAGTTTTTGAATGAGAAATCGGTGATGAAAATGACTTTTCACCAATTTCTTACAAATATATATAGGAGGGGCTGTTTTGTAATTACATATTTTGGTTTTTTTAATTTTTTTGAAAATTAAGGGCTTATAGATAAATATATGTAAGGGCATTATGGGTATTTTGGGTATATAATGAAATTAATTTGTTTGAGGGGTTAAATTCAATTTGTTTAAAAATATTGGGTAAAAACAAAAATTGTCATTTTGAAATGGGTATTTTTGGTAATTTTCGCTATATCTAATTATTGTTCTTTTAGGGATGAATTTTTTATTTCCCCCTGAAGATGTCCTTTTTATGGACAAATTTTAATTTTTGTCTTTCTAAACATTTTTAATGGACAAATGTGGTTTTGTATCTTAGTTTATAATTTTACGTGTATATTTAGTTATTATTCTTTTAGGTGCAAATTTTCAATTTTGTCCCTTAGATTTTTTTTTAAGTTAGGGACTAATGTAGTGTCATCCCTATAGCATATTATTTTATGTTTATATTCAATTATTATTCTTTTAGGGAAGAATGCAGTTTCAACTTTTAAATATATATATATATATAATCATTATTATTCATTTAGGGTCGAATTTCTAATTACATCCCAGTGGGTGTCTTTTCAAAGACTATTTCTAATTTTTGTCCATATAGATATCTTTTAAGGATGAATGTAATTTCGTATATTATTTTAAATTTATATTTAATTATTTATCTTTTTAAGGATGAATTCTTAATTTTGTCCCTATGAAGGTCCTTTTAGGGACGGAAATGAGAATACATTACTTTAGATGTTCTTTTATGGGCAAATTTTATTTCATCCCTGTAGAGTCTTTTCAGGGACAAATTATTTTTGTCCTTAAAAATTTTGTTCCAATTGCCATTTTCTCTTGTAGTGGTTTTTGTATTTCCTCAACTGTAGTTTCCTTTAGTTGTGTCCTCATTGTATGAGCAGCCTTATGACGATCATAGAACCATATTTGAAGCATACTCCTCATGAATTCAGCCAACGTCATCACGGGGTACTTGACAAGCAAATTTTAAGCAAGAGTTCAAACTCTCAGCAATGTTAGTTGTTATAACATTGTATCTTCTTCGTGGACAATGAACTCTAGAACACTTTTGTGGACTAGCTCGCATCAAATCAGAATAACATCGAGGATGGATTGTCCACAATTCCTTCATGTTTTGATAGTATTAGACTTTGGAGTAACCTCGTTTAATAGCAATTGCTGGTATGAATTTGAAGGGAAAAATCGATTTTAGATTAATGTAGAAAATGTGGATTTTAAAAATTGAGCAGGTTCCTCATACTCATTAAATGGTATTTCGTTTGCATTTTTAACACCAATATAGGGCTCAACGAGAGGTTGAATCACCCTCTCAGAACAAGGGACTTCATCATAGCATATAAAGGACTTGAGTGATTCAAATTTGATCGCTGATGATAAGGCCTTGATTGCAAATAGTGATCACATGTTGGTTTACCGGTGAGGTTGTACCTAGATGATTACTACCACTAGCTGATGGAAATTGTTATACCACTATGCTCCCATTGTTTTCACCATTACGAAGCAAATTCATCTCATACTCACTCGAGCTCGTTCATATGCATTATTGCCTCTTCTTTCCACAAGGGATATGCACACTTGTCGCAAGTTCGCACCTTCAAGAAGCATAAATCGAACATCTTTATCATCACACAACAAGTTTCAACTACATCTTGACCTTGCCCAACACTTAGGTATGTAAGATCCAAATCATATCAACTTGAATCACAGAACACAAATGATTGCACATTCATCAACAATTCCTCGTACCTTAAATTTGTAGAAACCAATATATATATATATATATTATACTAATTTTATCATCGGTGCCTACTAACTTTAAAAAATTAGGATGAACCAATCAAATTCATCCATTACATTTAAATTAAATAGAAGAGAAAATTTATTTTAGGAGAGAGAATACAATGGAAGAATTTCATTGGTTCGCCCTAACTTTTTAAAGTTAAGAAGCACTAATAGTAGATAGTAGAATCACTATATATATCCCCTTTTTGTTGTCTCCTCCCATCTACCATCTACCGTTATATGACACTAAAAGTCCAAAAACTCCAAGTAACATTATTAATTACCTCATAAAAATATCATTTTTTGCAAAACATCAGTTATAAGCAAATAAATATTTGCATGAAAAAATTGTTACAATAAGTAGTTTTCAAATCATATTCCAAAGACAGGTTGAAGTCCCAAAGACAACCCGAATTAAGGATGTAGTCCTGAAGTTGGGATGAGGTCTCGAAGTCGAGGATGAGGTCTCGAAGTCGGGGATGATGTCTTGATATCGGTTTGACATCCTAAATTAGGGATTTAGTCCCCAAGTTAGGTTGATGTTCCAATTTGGCCCAATAGGAACACATTCGGTACACATCACACACACACAACGAACATGTCACGACCATTATGAGATCTAAATCTAACATTAGCTTTCAAACCAACTTTTCAAATTTAGGGCAACCAAATCACTCAAAACACACTCAAATCCTAGCATAATAACCTAATACTAATATAATTCTCACACATTATCTATATAACTGTATCAATCATTGAGCATATACATCAAATATTTAAAAAAATCAGCATATTTTTTTTAAAAAAAAAAAGAAACTTAAAAACATAGATAAGAGTACTTTAAAGTGATGGAGATGCTTTAATCACCCAACAAAGAGAGTGTTTTTTTTTTTTTTTTGGTAAAAGTGGGTTTCTGACCGAATGTTGAGTTTCTAAAAGTTTCTTTTTCCTCTTCAAATGGGAGTTTACAAGTTTCAAAGATAGTGGGAAGAAGAAGGAGAAGAAGAGTGATGAGTTTTATCCCATTCGTTAAGGGGTCGTTTGTTTTTTAATTTAAAGATTGAACAGTACTGTTAAAGACTGAAAACTGAATACTGACTGAAACTTTAAATCTAAATAACATGTTTTTATTTTTTTTTCCTTACCTTTAAATATATTGTAAATTTATTTGTTTTTTAAAGTTAAAATTGTCTGAAAACTAATAATTTGATATTTATACCCTTTTAACTATTTGTTGTTATGTAATTTTAATTAATTTAATACAAATATCTAAAAATAAATAATTTAATAAATTCTCAAATATTTTTAATATATTTAAGAAAACAACTAGAAAATGAATATTTAAATAATAAATTAAAATATATTAGTTTAATTTCAAGATAATTTAAGACGAAATATATTTAGACTTTTTTTTTCAAATATAATATTTGTAAGTATCAAGGAAAAAAAGAAAAGAAAACTTGAGGAACATAAAATTAGGATAAATTTGAAATTATGTTATTTTAGGGATGATAGATTTGGAATAAAAACTTTTAAATGTCATTAAGTTATTTGCAATTAAGTGAAAAGCTAAAAATTTTTACTCAATTTTTTCAATTGTTTTTGGGTAGTTGTAAGTAGTTTGACCACTTAAAAACTCAAACGAAAACAACTTAATAGGTGCAGTTCAATACTATTAAGTTTTAAGTGAAAAAAATAAACGATCTCTAAGGGTAAAATGGATACTTTACTCTTTTTAGGTGTTGATCACACTAAAATATACAATGATTTTATATTTATTTACCTAGCTTTGTGATGAAAACTCGAGTAATTATAGACGTTTTTAAAATTTATTTAGTAAATATTTGAAAGTGAGACATGGGATGTGTTAATGAGAAAAATGGTAATTTTTCAATGCAATTATGAAAAGATATGGAAGCTTAGGATTAAGTTGGTAAATTACCAATTGAAGTTAATGTTTTTGGCAGCAATTCAAAAATAAGTAAGGAATTAATTCGAAATTAGAAACGAATCTGGAGTCAAATCAAGATCTCTTTGAGAGCAAGTAAAGAATCGATTCAATTTTGAAAATAAATCAAGAAGAAGTTAGGAAGAAATCAGATTTGGAAGTGGATCTAGTAGCCAATTGGGAAGAAAATCATTGGGAATTAATGCTAATTAATGAAGGATTTTGAATGGGAACAGAATCGGCTCAAATTGGAAATAAATCTTTCAGAATTTGATGCAGGTCGTGAGGAAGAGTCGCAAGCTGTAGCAAAGAAGTAGTCACGAGCGACAAGAAGGAAATAGGTTGCCACTGACACTCGCGATGCAGTTGCAAGCAAGTTGAGAGCTGCTGTCGCAAAGAAGAAGCTCACGATCGCTATTGCCCATGGCAGTCGCGAGCTGTGATCATGAAAAATGAAACAGAAACCAAAGCTGCCCAGGCCTGTTGCGAGGACGAACCCATGACTCAAGGTCGGGACCAACTTGGCTACAGTTGAGACGTGGTCCGTGATCGGCAAGCAAATCCTACAACTTGAAGAAGAATTCGTGGTCGACACCTGATTTGGAAATTCCAATATAAAAGCTTTCCAACATTGATTTGGAAATATTTTCTTTGCCGACCTTGCTTAACAATATATAAAGAGAGCTACCGTGAACGTGAAAGATCATCCAACACAGAAAAAAGGAGGCAGCTCACATGCAGCTTTGAGAAAGGGCTTTAACATCAGTTTGAGGGCTTGTTTGGGCGCATATTGGAGATATCCTTTGACAACCCTCAACCAAAAATCTCAACAGCTATTTGGAGAAGGGTAGCCACGTCACACTATCATCAACATTTGAAGGCACGAGAGTAGCAACATATTAAGAGTCAAATTGGAGAGACAAATCCAACTTTGGGAACAAGGGGGATAACGCCATATTCAATGAGATTTTCTTTTCCCTTATTTTTATTCAATTAAATATGCTGTTTGATTATTGCTTCGGTGATTTAATTTGTAAATTGATGATGAACTAGATCTAAGATCTAGGATTACTATGTAAACATAAAACCATGAACTCACCTATATAATATTGTTTTTAAACTGAAATTTAGTTATTCAGTAGGAACGTAATTGCAGGCGAATCAAAGTTTTTAGTTTTATTACAAATTACTCACCCGCTGTTAGCCCATGTCCATTAGATTTGACGATGAATAATATAAATTTGAATAAAAGACTAAAATACCCTCACATTTTTATTTAAAATTAAAAAAATTAAACTAAATTTAGAATATAATTAAAAATGGAAAAATTAAAAAATAGTATTTAATAAGAAAAAGGATCTCCACCTATTTGGAATTTCAAAAAATTGAAAAAAAAAATATATATGGAGATTTGGATCTCTACTGACCATCTTTAAAGATGGATGGTGAAGATCTAACCCGGAGATTAGATATTCATATTAACAAAACAAAACAAAAAAAAAAAAAAAAAAAAGAATGAAAAAGCATCATCTTCAACCTCCCTTGGAAATCATCTTCAACTTCTCCCTCCTCTCATTTTTAATGAAAATCATCGTCAAACCAGTAAAATCATTAATGTCAATCATTAACTCAAAGTTATCATCATCAATCAACTAAACGTACTGTTTCTATCACTAAAAATACCCTAAAAACACACAAATTAAAAAAAAAAAACAAATAAAACAAAACAAAAACGCCCAAAACAATTTCTCCAGAAAATCATCATCTTCAACCTCTCGTCCTTCTCATCTTCAACCAATGTTTCAATCACCAAATGAACCCAAATGAACCATCATTAGGATTCAAAACCCAAATGAACCTAAATGAAGTGTTCATCTAGGTTGTCTCTATTGTCCCTCTCATTTAGTTTATAGCACTAAATCTTGTCAAATGCACTAAAGAAAAAAAGTAAAAATTTACAACGTCATAAGAGGAGAAATTGAATCTATATAATAAATTAAGCTTAAAACAATCAAATCAACAAATAATGTCACTCAAACTTGTCTTCTGTTCTACCATTTTTTCATCAATCAATACATAAATGCAGAAGACAAATTATCATTGGCACTGTTGGTAGTCGAAACAATCTTAGAAGACTCATCTTGATAAAGAACCCGATGATGAAGAAGATGGCTAGATGTTGGCGAGTGGATGATGAAAAGGACGACGATTGGATATTGATGTTAGCAGTTAAATGATGAAAAGGACGGTGGCTGGATGCAAAAAAATAGAGGATGGTGACTGATTTGTAGGGACCAAGAAACACAAAGGATGTCGGCTGATTTGCAAGGACCAAGAAACCTAGAGGACGGTGGTCAATTTGTAAGGACCTAGAAACCTAGAGGACGATGACAAATTTGGGTTTATTTTGCATCATCAAATGAACCCATTTTTGGGTTTTGAAACCCATTACTGGGTTTCCACAACTGGAAATCCAAAAATAAGTTTCGAAACCCAAGTTTATTTAGGTGAAGAGAGAAGAGGAAAAGCAAGAGAGAAAAGAAAAAAAAAAAAAAGGAAGGGAGAGGTGGAGACAGGAAGCCACGACGCAGAAAGGAGAGTGAGGAGAGATCTGATGAATTTGAGGGATGAAGATTAATATTTTCAATTTTTAAATTTTTTAAATTAATCTCTAACATCCATCATAAGATAGACGGCGTAGATTTGATTAAAAAAATGGTATATAATTTTTAATTTTTATTTAATTTTTTAATTTTTCCTCAAATTATCTTCATTGTCCATGTTTAGATGGATGATGGAGGTTTGATTAAAAAATTTTATTTTAAAAGAAAAATAAAATATAAGGTAGATAAGGTCAAAACCATTGTTTAAAAACTCGGTGAGTTTCATCAAGTTCTCATCGGATTCTCGCTGATCGGAACTTTGCCGATCCAAGAACCTTTAGATTGGAGATCCTACTTGTCGGAGGTGGATACTCTGCCTAACTCGGTTGAACTCGACCGATTCAATGAGTCCAACCATCACAAAACCAACTAGAAATAATTCTAGATACCATAAAAAAATCTATCAAAACTCATCCAATTTTCCCAATATCCAACAATCAAAAGAAACAAACAACACATAAAGAAAAATTAGAGAAACAAGGAGTGAAACCCTCACTCACTCACAATATGGTAGGCAACGACTTGAAGGGAAAAGACAATGATGAAGGCCGCTTGAAGGAAGACATCAATGACACGGAGGGAATGAGGAGACTTGAACGAGCGACTATGCAAAGGAGAGAAGAGATTTGAAATGGCTGGCAACGACGAAGAGGACTGGTGTTGGCTTCGACGAAAGCGGTAATACATTATCTTAAAGCAGCGATTACAACAATGACAGGTCACTTGAACGGTGATGATGACGGCGTGCTAAAGAGAGAAGAGGGATGAGAGAGGAAAAGGGAGAGTGAGAGAATATTAGGGTTTGAGTTGAGAGAGTTGTTGACCATGAGTTTTAAATATGGTGAAATAATTTGGTCAAAGCCCTTGACTTTTACGAAAATGTCAATTTATACTTTTAGACTTTACAAACTATAATTTAGCCCCCAAACAGTGCTCTCCAAGTACTCGTTGATTACTCGCTAAGTAATTAATTACTCGCTATTGGCTGGGTCACTGGTCGAGTATCGAGTAGCAAGTTTAATAACCATGGTCAAAAGATAATTTTACCCCTCGGTCTATTAACTCTAGTAGAGGTGGGCTAATGGCATGGGGTTTATTGTGATAAAAGTGAAACGTTTCCTCCACCTGCAATTAGATTTCTACTGAATAGCTAAATTGTAATTCAATTTTGTTTCTAATTAATTTCTCATTATTGTGTTTTATTCTATTTTATGCTAAATACTTTTGAATTAATTGACCATTTGTTTAAGAGATTTGGTAATCTTGAGTACGCTTGAAAAAGTACTTATGGTTTAGGTCTAAATAAGATGACATGAATTGCATGAGACAAGAATATACTTATGTTGTTTGTATGGTCATAATGACTTATTGATGCTTAATGTGCTTGAATAATTGATCATCATAGAATATAGTCGATTAAGTGATTTCGATAACTATACTGGACCATCCGGAAGAGGCTTGTGGATAGCTTAGAAGTAATTGATCAATCACATGATAAGAATAACTTATTAACAATAGAAATACAGGTTGAATGAATTGGTAGGATGAAATTGTAACTTTAGAATCTAATCTTCATTGGCTGTGATTTTGTTTAATAATTTGTTTCATGTTATTTTATTTTTCTTATTTTTATTTTTATTTAACAATTTGTTATTTCGATCGATTAGATAAGGTTAGTCTTAATCAATTTAATACGTAATATAAATAATTTGGACAATCCTCGTGGAAATAATACTCTACTTGTTACTATATTATTATGGACCATGTATACTTAAACTTGTTTTTACTGTGTGTATTTTATGTATTAGAAAATAGTTCATCATTTAAATTAATTTATAAAACACACTTGGATGTTAGCCATTAGGTATCATATAAACTCAAAATATTGATTCAATGTCGAATGCAAAACTTAAGGGCATTGTGGTTCTAAAAGACCCCACATTTTCTTTCAATAGAGAAGCAATTAATTAATGAAGTGGGCTCCCTATAATAGAAAGGTGCCTTTCATGAGCATTTTCTTTGGTGGTTGGTCTTACCCATATAATTTTTAGGAAATCAGCAAACATAAAAGTAGAGCTAATTCCACATCTAAAACAAAAGGTAAAAATAAAAGTGGTATCAATCCCACATTGAAAACAAAACAAGGATGGATAGGTTTTGAAGGCTATAAAAGGAGGCCAATGTCTTGGTTTCAAATCACCCCAATCAAAGATCCTTTAAACATTGTTTTTTACTCTATTTAAATTTCTTTCTTATTCTTTTTATTTTAGAGTGTAGGAAGGTATGAGTTTATGTATGTTTTAGAGAGTGTGAGTGTATTGGGGTTGTGAGATGTGAGAGAATAGTCTATGTGATTATAATAATTTTTCATATAATGAATTTTTTTCTAAGAGTCGTGGTTTTTTTTCTTGTTTTGGAGTTTTCCACGTAAATTCTTGTATTGTAGTGATTGTTATTCTTTTTTATTTTATTTCTCTATTATTTTTTATATTCTTACATGAGGCAAGTTTTTTAGAATAGGTTTTGGGAGGCGATTTTTCCCAACAAGTGGTATTAGAGCTTGGTTACCTGGTTAGCAAGGTGTCAGATATTTTAGAAAATTCTTAGTATGTTTTGTGGTTGTAGTATTGTCTAATCTTTCACATCAGAAAAGAATGTTCTTGGTTGTTGGAAATAAGTGTGGTAGTGTGGAAATGCATGTTTGGGAAAGGTTCTAGTTAGGAAAAACTTGGTATTTAACTGTGTCCATTATAACCGACCTCTCTTTCCTGTGAACTTACCTAGTGTACTATTCATGGACTATGTGTACACTATTCCAGTACACAATTATGTCGAAGTTTTCAAGCTCTATGAGGTTTGATGTTGAGAAATTTGATCTAAAGATCAATTTTGGCTTGTAGTAAGTGCAAATCAAAGATGTGCTGATACAATTCGGGTTACACAAGGCATTGGAGAAGAAACCAAGGCTTGTTCTCAATGAAGATTCCAGTAAAGATAAAGATTCTGGCAAGTCTAGTATGAGCGATGAAGATTGGGAAGATCTAGATTTAAGAGCTACAAGTGCAATTCGTCTATGTTTGGCTAATAATGTTCTTGCAAACATACATGGAATATCAATAGCCAAGAAACTCTAGGAGAAGCTTGAAGAGTTGTATCAGGCGAAGAACATCTCAAATTGGTTGTACCTAAAGGAACAGTTTTATACTCTGTGTATGGATGAAGGTACGAAAATCTCAGATCACTTGAGTGTTCTCAATGGTATCGTTTCTGAACTGAAGGCTATTAGAGTTAAAATTAAATATGAGGATAAAGCATTATGGCTTATCTTGTCTCTCCCACTTTCGTATGAGCACATGAAACCTATTTTGATGTATGAGAATGAGACTTTGAAATTTACAGAAGTTACCGATAAACTCCTTTTTGAGAAGAGAAGGCTGAAGAGTGGAGATTGTACTTCATCAATAGACACAATGTTGGTAACTAGAAATGGAAGCAACTGAAAGAAGAAGAACTCAGGAAAGAATATAATTTGTTGGAGGTGTGGACAATCTAGGCACGTCAAGAAAAATTGTCAAGGTGGAGCGGGTTCGGCAAAAGGCTCTGAGGTAGAAGCTAACAATATCTCCCTCATGGGAGAAAGAGATTTCCTTTGATAAGCGAAAAGTACATCCTCATGGTATGTTCGCATTACCATGGAAAAGGAAGTGTTGTTAGTAGATCCATAATTGCACACGAGCATTAGTGCAAGGTGTGTGGTGGAATGTATGTCGATGGCTGATGAACTTCCGGTAAAGCCAAATGTGGGAGTTGCAGCACAAATTTGCAGTAGATTTTTTGACATGAGCTGAAGTGGAATTCTTGGAATGTGGTAATTCTAAGTGAGTGTACTCTTTTATGGTGGAGTATGATAGTTCTCTAGGTTGAGAATTATGATTGTTGGTACAAATAATGATTGCACCGTAATTGTAGCGGATGTTTTTTTTATTTGACTAAAGTGGAGTTTGTTAGGAAATTGACAAAAATAAAAGTAGAACCAATCCCACTTCTGAAATAAAAGAAAAAAATAAAAGTAGTGTCAATCCCACATTAAAAACAAAACAAGGGTGAATGGATTTTAAATGCTATAAAAGGAGCCCAAGGTCTCAATTTCAAATTGCCTCAGTCAAAGACACTTTAAATATTACTTTTTTATTCTATTTAAATTTCTTTCTTGTTCTTCTTACTTCAGAGTGTAGGAATGTGTGATTTGATATATGCTTTGGAGAGTGTGGATGTATTGGAATCGTGAGATGTGAGAAAACAGTCTATGTGATTATAATAATTTTTCGTATAGTAAATTTCTTTCTCAGGGTTGTAGTTTTTTCTTCTGTTTTGGAGTTTTCCACGTAAATTCTTGTGTTGTGGTGATTGTTATTATTTTCTATTTTATTTCTCTATTATTTCTGATATTTTTACAGAAGACAGGTTTTTTAGAATATGTTTTGGGAGGCAAATTTTTCCAACAATAATAAACCAAAATTAATTCAAATTTATGGCCCCATATCACCCACAAAGTCACCATAACTATCACCATCACTGGACCCTTCATCACTCTCCAGGTAATTAAAAGCAACTGATATCCAACAAAGAGATAACCAGAATCCACTGAAACACATAGAGGGACCCCAAAAACCAAAAAAAAAAATGGTCAAGAGCGAGGCACCACCATCGACACATGATCATGATCAACAGGTAGAGCCTTTGAGTCCTGCAGCCCGCCTGTTTCATGCGCCGCGTTTTAATTGTCATATAATCGCGATTATGGGGTGCAAAACAAGTATCAATCCGAGTGTTATCATGGAAGGACTGAAGCATACTTTGATCAACCATCCTCGTTTCTCCAGCAAACTGGTATGTTGTTGATTGATTTTTAGCTCCCTTTGTTGCTTTGTTTGGTGTTGCTGCAGAGTTTTTCTTTCTTTATTATTTTTGTTTTTGTTTTTGTTGGGAATTTTGTCTGTTCATTTTTGGCGTTTGATCTTTGATTTTTATCAAAGTAGAGGTTGGAGATAAGCACATTTGACTTGACTTGATTGGCTTATTTTTATTAGTATATATAACAACCATCTACTTTAATTATATAAATTAAAATTCCATCAGCTTATTGTCTTCTTTTATGACTTTTATGTGACTCAATTGTACTTAAAAACAAATTTTTATGTATTCAAAAGAAATATGTAATGAAAGGTGGAATCTAAAAAACTTCTTGAAGTTAGATCACATTTTTTTAAAAAAAAAATTATAAAATTTCGAAATTCGATAAAAGTTTTTTGACTGGGGCACCAATGGTTTTGTTTTTTTGTAACCACTGAGTATTTATATAATTCTTTTTCTTTTTTGGAAAGAATATAATTCTAAATTTAAATGGTTGTTTTTTATAAATTAGATAGAAATTTATGACAAGTTTCAAAATCTACCGAAGAAAATCATTAAATTCCATAGAGCAACCATATAAACATTTTCATGATGTACATCTGGAGCAAGAATTTTTTTATTTGGGTGGCCAAGCAAAAAATAAAAACTAAATGTAACACTATTTAGGCTTTTTCTACAGGTCAACCCTGGGCTTATCCTCTGGGCTTCTCCTATGCACCACACCTGGGCTTTTCCTTTGGTTTCTCTTACTGATTGAACCCTTGGCTTCTCCCCTAAGCTCTCTATTTGGGCTTCTCCCATGGGTAGACCTGAGGTTTGTCTTCTGAGCCAACCTTGGGTTTTTCGCCCTAAGGTTTCTTCCTCGGGCTTGTCCTTCGCTTAGACTTCTTTCTTAGGCTAACTTCATAAATTAATGGCTTTGTGATCTGGGCTCATTTTAATTTCTCCGAGCTGATTTCTTCTCCTAACATATGTTGTCTGTTAACACAAAACATGTATATTAAACCGTCTTAACTGCATATATATGTTAATTAATGATAACCCAATTAAAGTTAAATCATTTCTTAGCAAAAAAGCGTCATTAGTTTTGACATGCCTCTTAGCATATTAGTATTAAACAATCATCAAGATAAAAAGATTTTTGTCTTCTCAATGTAACACCAAACTGGAAAAGAATATGCTTCCAAAAAAAAAAAGGAAAAGAATATGTTGTAACTGGTAAAGACAATAGGATATTGTTGCAGAAAGATACTTACCAAGAGAAGAAAGATAATATAAAATACAAGGAATTTTTTTTTAATTCTTAAGATGGGTCCTACAATTATTAATAACACTCGGGCATAATTGCATGCAAGACCTGAAGATTAAAGAAACCCATTTATTCACTTGACTCTGTGATATTTCATGACCCAGTAAAGAAAATCAAATTCTGTTGTATGGGTTAGATTCAGAGATGTCAGTGTTCCACCTTTTGTAGTTAGTTTACATTTCAATTAATAACACTGTAATTAGTCAATAAATATACATTAATAATAATATAATTTACATATAAAATTTATTTATTTTTATTTACTATCTCATCAAATTGAAATACAAATAAAATACAGAAGATGAGATATCCAACATTACTTAATTAAATTTATACACAGTAATTTAAATGTTTGGCCACGTTCAGAATTTAAACACATGTTCACCAAACAAAAGCCATCATTTTATTAAATTTGGTTCGGTGAGCCAAATTTGATTTCCAATTACTTCCATTGACTGCCCTGGCTGGTAGGTTTCTTTAATCTATTGTCCCAATTATACTATTTTATACTATCATATTTGTACAGATGTTAACATGATTTGATAATTTAACTATGTCAAATCAAAACTCTCAAGTCCATTGAATTTGTTTCTTGTTCATGCTATTCAATTAGTTTAAATTAATTCATCTATGATTTGTGGACAACCCTAATTTTAAATTGCTTTAAGATTAGAAACATTTGTACATTTGATCACCACATACGATTTTATACATGTAGCTAAGTTTTATTATTCTTATATTCAAGAAAGGTCATGGACGACTACAAGAGAGGGAAATTGGAATGGACACGGACCACAGTGAACATAGAAGACCATGTTATTGTTCCGGATTTAGATCCAAAAATGGAAAATCCTGACCAATTCGTAGAAGACTACATCTCCTACATGACCACAATGCCTATAGACTTCTCAAAACCCTTGTGGGAACTCCACCTCCTGAACGTTAAAACCGCGGAGGCGCAGGCCACAGGGGTCTTCCGGATCCACCACTCGTTGGGGGATGGCGCATCCCTCATTTCTCTCCTCCTTGCTTGTACTCGAAAAACGTCGGACCCTGACGCATTGCCTTGTGTTCCAGAACACAAACCAATGCATTCAAGTGCCCACGGGGGGTTTTGGTGGTTGTTTTTGGCAATTTGGACAGCATTTAGGTTGGCTTGGAATACAATTATGGACCTTTTGGTGTTTGTTGCAACATTATTGTTTTTGGAAGACACAATGAATCCTCTCAAAGGTGAATATGCTATAGTTGACAATGATAATGATCATGAGCTAGCCCGCAGACGGATTGTGCACCGGACAGTTAGTTTGGATGACATCAAGTTAGTGAAGAATGCAATGAACATGGTATGTTCACTAGTCCTAATAATTATTTTTGGTTTCTAATTATATACTGTCTTTTTAGTTTGTTTTGTTTCCTACTCATTTATTTTTGGTTACTCTATTCCTATGCAATCAAATTTATGCCAATCTTAAAAATGTTTTCAATCAATCAAAAAGAATAGTGTGTATATATGCATATTTTTGAAATCAGTAGCAAACTAGATTAAGTTGCTTATTTATTCATTATAAGTTTGAAATCATTGTGTAATTAGATAATGATGAAAGAAAAGAAATCGATTTGATTAAATTCGAAAATTAGCTGTGTGGTTTTAAAATTTGGTAAAAATATTTCTACATGCCACTGGTGAACCTAGTTCTTGATGAAGTTACTGTTAAAATTTTTTTTTTTCAAATATTAAAAATTAAAAAATTCGGTCAAGTCTCATAATGATTTTTAAAGTTCTCCCATGGTAAATAGAATAGAAAAAATAAGAAATAAAAAAATCTGAAAAACCTCCTCAAATAGGAAATAATATCACTTAAACTTATTTTTTAATATAAAAAACGGTAGTTTCAAATTAATTTTATTTTTAGGATTTATTTTGACAATATCCCATAAAATAATTAATAGACTTGACCTTGTCCCATACTTGATAGACGATTGATATTGATATTGATATTCATATATATGGGCACTTGTCAGCATTCCAATTTGAGGCCATTATCGTTGGCTGGGACCATGGAAATGTACTGTCATTTTGATGAATAAATGCTCCATATATTGTCCATGTTATTTGAATTTCCAAAATTTAATATATGGATAGATTTTAGCCACTTATTTGTTCAATTACTACATCATTAAAGTATTTGTTTTGCTTTTTTATATCCATTTCTGTGCATGGCTTTGTTTGCTAGACCATCAATGATGTTGTATTGGGGCTAACAGAAGCTGCTCTCACGAAATATCTAAACCGGAGTTATGGTGAGTTTTTAGTGAAGAATTTCTGCCTTTATGTAATTTAAGTTGTAAATAGTTTAAATAAATTGCCTGCTAGCTATATGTTATTTAGGGATGGTAATTTTTAACAACCGACACACCTGCTTGAACACAATATAATATGAATATGAAATAATGAATTAGGGTTAAAATTATGTCATGAAAAATTAGATAAATCATGTTCGATTTCGTCTTTTCTTTTTTTTTTTTTTGAAATAAATCATGTTCGATTTCATATAAAGCATAATTAGTAGGAAAACTTTTTTAACAAGATATGTGAACACAATAAGAGGACAAAATAATTTAATGTACTAAAATTGTGTATTACAGTACATTAATTTTAAATTTTATTAAATTTACACAAATGTATGATCCCAGATTGATATCTTAATTAACATATAACTTCTTGGTATTAAGTTTTAGATCATGTTATGTTAAATTAGATCAATCGTGTTTGAGTTGATATAAGCATAATTAATAGATAAACGTTTTCTTAACATGATATGTGAACACAATGAGAACACCAGAAAAAAAAAAATATATATATATATTGAAATTGTAGATTTTAATATGATTAACTAAATGAGGTGTATTAGATTTACACAAACATATAACAGATAACTTCTTGGAACCCTCAACTCACACACATTTGATCTATTAGCTTTCTCTCCTTTTTGTTTTCAAAATTTGAAAGTATAGTCATAAATTAGAATTAATTATCAGGAGCTTTTTGTAGACTTTTAAATTAGAGAATTTGATTTGTCATTGCCTATAATCTTTGGAAATTAAATTTTTTTTGGCTTAGTAATCTATAAATTGAAAATTTTTAAGTTCCTCAGATATCTCGGTGTAGCATTTTAGTCTAAAATGTACAACTTGGATATCTTGTTACATGACTTGGAGTCTTGGACAACAAGTTGCATGATCTAAACAATAGATCTTTTGTGATTACGATGTTTTCAATTATTACATGAACTCTCTAAACAAAAAAATATTAGATTCTGTTTGCACCTAATACTAGCTACAATTGACCAAGTGAATATTTTGAAAGAAAATCTAAAATTTGATTCTCCATAGCAAGTTTATCATATGCAGGTAAAATTAAGCAAGATCATGAAGAAGAAAACCAAAGTTCATGTAGTCTTCCACAGAATATGCGGTTTAGGGCAGCTGTTCTTGTTAGCATAAGACCAATTACAGGGATCCAGGTATATTTCACCCATACATAACCCATTTATTATTTTGTTCTTACTTCTAACGGTAATTACAATCACATATTTTTAGTTGACTCGATCATTGTCTTGGTGTCCACTGAAAATGAATAGTTGTACTTAATGGTTTTGAAATAAAAATTTCAAGACGTTCTTACTTAAGCATTATATATATATATATTGTTAGGATGAAAACAAAAAACAATGCAAAGTGAACATAAAAAGAAAGTAAAATCACACGAGATTTTTACAAAATTCAGAAAATTTTCAGCATCAAATCCATATAGCCACCAGCATTCTTTCCACTATTAAGTGATGTTTGCAAATTGAAACTCTCTTTCTTTCTCTCACCACACATAAAACTCTCACTTACATAGGTTATTTCTAATAAATCTTGGATACAATAAAAACACTCCTAATCAAATTCAAATTAGAAAACTCTCTTGCTTAAGAAACAACAATTAATTTCTTTCTCTTCTCTCTCATTGTTGTTGTTTCTCTCTCATTTTTTTCTTTGTATTTTTGCATGCGAACGTTTCATTTGCTCAAGCAGAATAAAACCACCAAGAGCATCCTTTTGATCTAAAACTAGTTCTACTAATCCTGTCCTTTCAACAAATCGTATAACACAAAATTATTTGTGATAAACTACTTATCATTTGATGATATTTTGCTAGTTATACAATTATTTTAGGATATGATTGAAAATTGTCCATCATTGTAGCTTTTAATAAGTTTAAATTCGTATATTCAATTTTTATTTAGATGGTTGAATTTTAAAATGATTTTGAGGAAATAGTAAATAAAGTAAGATTATATATAGGAGACAAGGGATTTGCATGTCCAGTGAGTAAGAAAAAAAAAAAGAGAGAGAAACAACATTGGGGGCGAAGAAAAAAGGAAAAATAAATATTAGTAGATTTTTCATTAACAATGAGACAGGGACATTTGTTACTTATAAAAAAAGAAAGGGACATTTAGCTGATGTGTAGATAAGTGATTGTAATTGAAGGTATGAGTGCATCTTAACCGACCAACTTATCATAATCCAACCGTCAAAAAATTGTGTAACAATTTGTGTAATTTATAGGAGTTGTTGATCTTGCCATATATACATGTATATGTTTGTGTATAGTTTTCAATCTTCCTTTAAAAAATATATATTTGAATTATACGAATAATGATTAATCTTGATAAATCAGTGTAGAACTCTAATTCATTTAGTATCAATAAACTAAATGAATGAGATATACAGATTTTTGAAGTTAAATATTTATTTTATTTAATTGTGATTGATAAACTAAAATCCTCGTCATACACGAATAAGTGAGATTTAAATTAAAGATTTATAAAAGAATAAAAAAAATCTTATCAGTTCTGTTAATTAATACTTATTATTTATTTTAATTTAAATAATTTACTTTTGTATTTTATTTATTTTATTTTTATTTCTCGTAATGATGATTACTACTAAATAGGAGTTGGCTAATATGATGGCGAAGAAATCCAAGGTTAGGTGGGGAAATTGCATTGGATATGTGCTCATTCCCTTCAAAATTGCATTACAAAATGATCCATTAGATTATGTTAAAGAAGCAAAAGCTACAATTGATAGAAAAAAGCTCTCCCTCGAAGCTCTTTGCACATATTCAATTGCAAAGTTCGTAATCAACATATTCGGATTTGAGGTACCACTATCTTTATTTTCTTTAACCTTTCCTATATATAGGACTCAGAGGTGTAGCTATAAATTTTATCATTTGTGGGCTAAATATATGGCTGGATGAAAATTTTAATTACTATGACATTTAGTTTAGAATTTTAAAATTTTATTTATAGATTTTAGGGCTGCTTCAGTTCTTAAATGTTTAATATTAGCCTGCAATTATTGTTCTTTTAAGACAAAAAACAGGAAAAGAACTAATTATATATATATATATTAATTAGAAACAGCCTACCCAAGTACAAGAGTGGCTGTACCATTGATAGGACATGTGTAATGTAGAATACATTAATATATAGTCCCAAAAGTGGCTTTACCATTGATAATACACCTAGGTTTGATGAGAACTTACAAAGATTAAAATATGTTAGATGAGACTTGAACTTTAATTATCATAGTTTTAAAAGAGAAACGTATTAACCACTTGAACTATGATGGATGTACATTATATTTTTCTGTTAATATCTATTTTTAATACACATATTGTGATGTGAATCATTAAAAAATAAAAATAAAAATCTCAAATGACAGGCATCTTGATGAATAGAAGATAATTAATGGTAATTCACACTAAATTATAATAATTATTTTTTTTAAAGTATTAACACTAAATTAATTGATTGTCCCATTGAACTTAAACTAATTGTATAATATATATACGCATATTTAACAGGCAGCTGGTGCTATAGCGAAAAGAGTTCTTTCAAAAATTACAATGGCTTTTTCAAATGTGGTTGGTCCTGTGGAAGATATTAGCTTTTATGGCCATCCCATTGCCTTCCTTGCTCCCACTGTTTATGGGCATCCACAGGTCAGGAATTCCATCTACTTAAACAAAGAGTTTATTTAAAGCATTATATTATGGCTTGTTGGAACAGAGCACATTAAAAATTAAAAAAAATATATATTAAAAATTATTGTTCTCTTAAATAATATATAAAATGTGTAAATATTAATAATTTACTAAGCTTTTGAATTATTAAGCTATGCAATTTTTTTTTTTTGAGGAGAAATATATATATATATATATATATATATGGGAGTTGAATCTAAGCATATTCAATAGCATAGCCACTAGTAATATAATTTGGAGTCAACATTATTCATTCGGGATGGAGTATTTTGTAGTACAATATATAATAGGATTTTTTTTTTTTTTTATTGTTTTAAGAATGATGTATAAGACAATTATTCTGAAGGAAATATAAATGGTTTCTTCTTGAAATTGTAGAAAACAATAATATTCTTCCAACTTTTTGTTTATAATATCAAAAATTATTTTCCATATCTAAAAGCAATTTATATTTTATTAAAACACAACTTATTTTGTAATTTATTGTCGTTAAAGATACTTTTATAAAACATATAAACAAATAATTTTTCAACTAGTTTTATAATTAATTTTTGAAATAAACAAATCATATCTAGGCATCCATTAGAAGTTTCGTTTTTGTATTCTTTTTGCAGGCATTGACAATACATTTCCAAAGCTACGTGAACAAAATGACCATTGTTCTAGCAGTAAATCCAAATGTGATTTATGATCCTCACCAACTTTGTGAGGACATTGAAGAATCTCTCCGAATTATTAAGGATGCTTGTAGAGAAAACATTAACGATTAAGGATGTTATCTAGTCGGAAGATTAATTAATTACCATATTAGAGTCATTTTTAGTTTATCTTAAAATTATATTTTATTCTTAGTTGAAGTCTTCATTAATTATTATTGAATTGGGAAAAAAATTAAAAAACAAATTGATAAGCACATCTACTCATAGTTCAAAAATACATACCCATTCTATATATGACTAGGGTTCGAGTCTCATTATATCCATTTAGACATTTACTGATATGTGTTTGAAGTTTTCTTCCGAGATATGAGAGGAATAGAAGAAGATGACGACGATCAATAGAGAAGAAAACAGAAGTCTTACTTTGCAAAATCATCTAGTATTTGTTCATCATTTATTCATAATTATTTTTTCTTTTTTTTTTTTTTTTTTTGTGGTTCGATAATCTCTGTAATGCAGAGTTTGCAACATGAAGTTGGCGTTGGTAGAAATTTAGGAGGTGTGGAAGTTGTTGGTTAGAAATTTAGGATGTGTAGATTTTATAGGCTTGTGGCATGAGTTTGAAGGATAATTCATTGGACTTATGAGTATGACAGTCGTTCATGAAAGTCATGACTATAATAACAATGATTGAGTTTCTAAAAGAGATAACAATTTATATTAAAGTAGATAACAATTTGATATGTTTGTGTGTTATTTATGTAACAATTATTAAAGTAGTTAACAACCATTCTCAGATATTCTTCAATAACCACTCTTACAACTAATTCAAGAGTTGTTATTGATGGATAATTTTACCCAACCAGTAAGGTATGCATGATTAATTATTGATTAATTACCAGTAAGGTATGTGACCATTTGGAGGCAGAGTAAAGGCATCGGTCACTGAGTTGACGAATCATGGTGCGGAGTTCGATTCCGCAACTCTCTTTCGAACTCATCTTGCGTTGGTTGTTGTTCAATGAATTACACTAGTGGAGCCGCTCCGACGAGAGCTTCGTTTATTTCAAAGTGGCAAGTGGAAATGTGGAGATGCAGATAGTGGATGGAGATTTTTTACCTTTTGGCAGACAAAAATGCGGTCGAGCATAAAAAGGCAAAGTTTACACCTTCTAACACCAGATTCCTGCGTCGAAGCTCAAGCATACGCAGAAGGTTTATATCAGTGTCAAAGCTTTGTCTTGTATCATGGTTTTGATCAAGTGTTGGTGGCTGGTAATGCTATTCAAGGAATGTCATGAGATGAGTTTAGGTTTGTTCATATGTGTAACTGACTATCTTACTGATTTATTGGAAATTGGGGATACATTATGTTTATTACATTTAGTTAATAAATGATGTTTCTTTTGGAAATATGACACGACATATTTAATATTTACATGTTTGTGGAGGAACCCTATGGCGGTTAA
This sequence comes from Nephelium lappaceum, assembly GCA_021234005.1. Lineage (NCBI taxonomy): Eukaryota > Viridiplantae > Streptophyta > Magnoliopsida > Sapindales > Sapindaceae > Nephelium > Nephelium lappaceum. The sequence goes on from JAIZFV010000570.1 coordinate 46,658, forward strand.
TCATTATAAGTGGAAAGTTTATATTTTATCACTTTGAAATTCAAGCATTGAGAGTGTCAGTGAAAAATCATGTCCGTGCCACATAACTATGTTGATTAAATCCATAATTAGAATACCTGGAAGTAGTTATCTGTTTCTAGGTGTCCTGTTGTAATCTTTATTTGACATGTCACTTGTATGATATGGTTTTAAAACTATTTTTAGGTCTTGGTTACATGCAAATACAAGCACTTGTAAGCTTATGCAGCTTAATGGGGCAAACCTCATAATTCCAGTTTTAATGTATCAATTAGGTTTAAAATGTGGTTTGGTCTGCTTAGCTGCTAAAGGGAGAAAGGGAACTTAGCTGAACATGCATGATGCTGTAGAATAAGAAATTTTGTTTCTTCCACTTTATGAATCAAAATTTATAAAATTAGACAAAAGGAATGCCTCTTAATGTTGTGGTATTGATGGGGCTGTATTATTATTGTCATGCTTAAATCGATAAGATTACATGTTGCCTATGGAACTAAAGTTTAATCTTTATATTCTATATTGATTTGATAAAATTCTGCTATGCAATGAGTACCCTATTTATATGTTTTTGGCCGTTTGATTGCTTCATGAAGGCTGGAGAAAAGCGGAAAGAAGAAGAGATGATAGAACTTGGGGGTCCATTGGCCAAGAGTGATTTTGTGATCCGTGAACTGGTTTCTTTGGAGAGAGAGTTATTTACACCTCGCAAGAATGGGACAATTGATCCTTTTGGTTTGTACTTATATGGTCTTGTGTTAAAAGACAAAGGCAGTGAGAATCTTGCTCGTACGGTTTTAGTGGAGTCTGTGAATAGATACCCTTGGAATTGGAGTGCCTGGTCGTAGCTATAGTCCTTGTGCACTATGATTGACATCTTGAGTAGCCTTACTCTCACTAACCATCGGATGTAGGACTTCTTTCTTGCCTGTGCCTTATCAAGAAGTTAGGATCTGCAGTGAATTGATAAAAAAATATGAATATCTTTAAAGCACTTTTAGTTTCAGTAATTACATACAGAATCGAATTGCGAAAGCACAGTACCGTTTGAGAGAATTTGAACAAGTTGAAGTGATATTGAAGAGCTTTAAGGAATGATCCCTAGCGCGTGGAGGACATGGATAGATATGTATTCCAATGTATTACATGCAAAGGAGTGTTTCTCTGTCCTAAGTTATCTTGCCCACACAGTGATTATGACTGATAAATACAGTCCTGAATCTTGTTGCATCATTGGAAATTATTATAGTTTGAAGGGGCAGCATGAGAAGTCAGTAGTATATTTTAGGAGGATTTAGAGAGGATGGAGAAGCAACATTTACTACAAGAAAGATTTAGAGAGGATGGAAGCTGAAGAGAGGGAAGGACCAAATATGGTTGAAGCCTTGATGTTTCTTGCTACTCATTGCAGAGCCCATAACAGGTTCGAAGAGGCAGAGGTGTATTGTACCTGTATAATGGATTAGACTGACCCAGTAAATTTTATTTCATTTCTTGGATTTATGATTTTTATTGATATTAAAAACCCATTTTATGATCGTCAACACACATTGATTTTAATCAGAAAAGTTGTTTACTTTTCTCACTGTGATGTGCATAATTGCAGGAGAAAGAAACTGCAAAGATTATGCTTCGAGGAATGAGAAGGGATCAATCTAGTTTTCCTCCAATGGATATTGAGCACTTTCCTCCATGACTTCCACTACTGCTCATAGAAGTTAAAAATCCTCTCAAGCAGCTTCTACAGATTCAGTTTCTGTGTTGCAGGTAATTTTCTAAGTCTCAGATTTGTAACAGGAACACACCTGTGGCTGTTCTCCTTTGGTGTTTGTAACGTAGCAATAGGACTCAAAAGTGATGGTTAGAACTTAGAAGCCTATATAATCATTTCTGAAGTGGGACAAAAATAGGTGGCTAGATCATATACCTTATAAGGCATCCGAAAACAGTGTTTCTCTTGTCTGAATTTTTCAAGTTATTTTTATTGTTTTGTTCCGTTCACATGATTCCCATTTCGTTCCATTTTAGATTTACAGCCCCATTAATAAACTTGTACCTTGGAAATATGATGAGTGGCAATATTAGCACCCCTCTAAAACTGTATTTACACCCCTAATTTATTTATTTATTTTCATAAAATTCCAATATCACCCTTATATTATAAAACAAAGAATCATCAAATTTTGAAGTTATAAAGCCATGAAAATGCTACTTGGTTTGGTGGACACAGAAACGCGAAACCATGTGTTTGCAAGAGCATTGGTCTATATGTGTGTTTACATTGCAGACCAATGAGAAACCTTGGGGTGCTTTGTGCTATGGAGAATCTGCCTTCATCACCAGTAAGGCCCTAATCGGATTTTTGATAATTCTGCAATCACGTATCGATAACGTGTTGAAACTCTTGATGGGAGAGGAGAGGCGAGTGTTTGGTAATGTGGGTCATCGTTGTAATATGAAACTGAACTGCATGAACTGAACTGTTTTGGGACTCTCATCAATAGAGTTAAATGTGGTGTTTGGAGAAGCAAACAGTCTTATACTATGGATAGAAACTGTATGATCAATCTAGTCTTGAAAGCAGACTCCAACTGCTTGAAACTAAGCGGCAACTGATTGAACTTAGAGTTCACCATTTGAATGGGATTTTGTTGAACCATCGCTCCCTGATGCCTTGCTCCATGCTAAACCTACACACTGCTGCAAACCTCAGCTTTTAAGATGATGAATCCTGGATTTGGATCATCTATACATACTTTATTTTAGTTTTTTATTAGATGTGGTTTAGTTAGTAACACAACAATGAGTAAAAGAATAATAATATTTTGATTAAAATTATATTAATAATTTAATATAAGGGTAATATTGGAATTTTATGAAAAAATTAAATTAAGGCTGTAAATAGAGTTTTAGAGGGGTGCTAAAATCGCCACTCAAATATGATTCTCTTAGGATGTTTTGTCAGGGGGATTCTTTAATGTTCTTACATCTTGAATGTGGGAAGGTCATCATAGTAATTTTTCTTTAATTTTCTTACATCTTGAACAATTATAAAGGGACAAGCTCTGGTCGACTTTGTTGCTCAATTCTCGGGGATAGAAAAAGAACCAACTAGCCAAGTGTCAACTTAGCCAACTAAAGAGCTCCCTCTTTGGGAGTTGTATATGCATGGACATGATTCCAAAAATCGCTACTCGCAAGGTAACGGTTAGTAATTTATTGGTTACTTGATGAGTAATCGGTGATTAATCGATGAGTATTGTTTTGGAGAAAAATTATTATTTTTTGAAATTTGAGGGCATAAATTTATATTTTTTTAAATATCAGTGATCAAAACTCTGATATTGGTATAATTTTATTAAACCTTAAGGGAGGTTTGTGTAATTTACCTTAATATATATATATATATATATATATATAAACACACAAACCCTAACATTTTCTCATCGTCACTCTCTTCTTCTTTTCTCTCATCTCTTTTTTCTTTTTCTTTTTCTTCTTCTTCTTCCGATCACCACTCAAACCCATCCAATCTCAACCATGCTTCGCCTCCCGAACTCAATTGCAACCACCCATCCAAGCTTAATCGCAACCCATCTAAGCTCAAGCCTACCAAGACACGCCCATCAACTGGTCAAAGAAAGTTCTGACCCAACAAGAAGCCAACTCCAACCCATTTGAAGGTAAATTTTGCCCAAACTCCCCGTTTTCATTTGGATTTTGAGTTTTTTGGGTTTCTCTTGAATGATTTGCAGTGGGTTTTGTGGTGGTTGGCGATTAGGACCCTCGATCTAGGGGTTATCAAACCGGTAGAGTGTTAATCAACGATTTATCAGCGAAAAGTCGTTTTTAATTAGTGATTTTTGAAACAATGTCCACAGATCATCTAATGAAGGAAAGGCAGGAGCAAGAGTGCTATTGGGTAGCTTGAACGAATAAAAAATACACTATACACTCTAATTCAATTTCAAGGCATCAAACAATGAGGCAGAATGTAAGTCCTTGTTGGTAGGCCTAAGATTAGCTCGAGGGCTAGGAGTTGCAAACATTAAAATTTATAGTGATTCCTAATTGGTTGTACAACAAGTTAGGAAGGACTACTGAACTCGCGAGACTAGAATGATTGTCTACTTATAAGAAGTGATGAAAATCCTTGAACGATTTGTTCAATATGATTGCCAGCAGGTTCAATGTGCTTAGAACTCTCATGCGGATGTTTTGGTAAAGTTAGACACAACAAAGGACACCGATCTATTAGACATCATACTAGTGGACTACCTTCCTAAGCCTGGTATCAAAATTGAGGAGATGCAACTCATCGACCCATTAGTGGTGATAACCACCTCTCCAAACTCCTAGATGACCTCGATCGTCAATTACTCGGTGAATGAAAAACTACCAACAGACAAGAATGAAGCTCGAAGGTTGTGTCTGAAAGCTACTCAATATGTCATTTATGGTGATATGCTTTTCAAAAGAGGATTCAGCATACCCCTTTTGAGGTGTATCGATGAAGAAGCAACAATGTTTGTGTTGTGAGATATACATGCAGGTCATTGTGGAAATCATGTTAAGGGGCTATCACTAGCCCAAAAAGCTCTTTAACAAGGATATTATTGGCTTACCATGAAGCAGGACACTCTAAACTTGGTAAAAAGATGTGACATGTCATAAATTCATTATAACGCCACGAGCTCCTACGTGTCTGTTATAGTCAATGATCAACGCCTGAGCCTTTGCAATTTGGGGCATTGACTTGATTTGACTGCTACCTAAAGCTCATGGAAATTATAGACATGCTCTAATTGTAGTTGATTATTTTACTAAGTGGGTTGAAACAGAAGCTCTAAGTCATATTGCAACCGAACAAATAGAGAAATTTGTTTGGAATAATATTATTTGTTGTTTTGGTGTCCTATAGTAGATTCTCTTTTTCATACGATAGAGAGTACAATAAGGAACTCTTGGGAAGGAACCTTGAGCTACTAGTTGAAAAGAGAGAAGTTGGACAATTGAAAATAGTTGTCCACCAATATAAGGTAGCTCACTATTAAAACAGGAAAGTCAAAGAACAATGGTTCAAAAAAGGCTTTGGTCTTAAACCAGATACTACCCCAATTAAGGGACCTTTGAGAAGGAGTGCTTGAACGTAGCTAGGAGCAACCTTATATCATCGTTGAAGACCTTCAAAATGGAGCATACCATCTTCTTGAACCTAATAGGACAAAGGTGCCATGAGCATGGAACGCCGAACACCTCAAAAAATATTATCCTTAGATTTAAATATAAACTATTTTAATTATAAAATGCTTTAATAAGGTTCATTGTGTTTTCACCAGCTAACAAAGTCTCTTGTTCAAATTAAATTGCATGTGAACTATAAACTTTGGGAATTTGAAAGGGTTAAGGTTAACTTTGATATGTTTAGCTTAGAACACGTTTGACTTACCAATGATCACTGAAAATAACAACCCTATAGTAGCTGAGACATAAGTAGGGATGGCAATCCGGGTTGACGGGTCGGGTTGGACACGACACAAACAAGGCACGATAATTTTTAACACGACACGATAAATAAATGTGTTGAATTCACTCGACACAATAATAAACGGGACAACACGAAAACGATACGATTAACCCTTTTATTAATGGGTCGTTTAGCTGACTTGTTTAAGCTAACCCGTTAAGCTAACCTGTTTATTGACCCGTTTATGAATTTAACCATATTTAATATATTTAAATTTTAATTCACATCTAATAAAAAATAACATTAAAATACTCAAATACAATCCAAAACCTAAAAATACAATCATCCATATTTCAAAAAAAAAAAAAAAAAAATCATTCACAAATACAATCTAAAACCTAAAAATACAATCATCTACAAATTACAAATACAATCTAAAATAATCCAAAATATCCACAAACTACAAATACAATCCAAAATAATCCAAAACATCCACAAATTACAAATACAATAAAAAATAATCCAAAACATAAAAATACAATCATCCACAATTACAAATACAATCCAAAACAATCCAAAACATAAAAATACAATCATCCACAAATATAATCCAAAACATAAAAATACAAGTATTAGTACAAATGTTGCAGAGGTGACACAGTAGCAGTGTTGCGATGACGCTGTAGTAGATGCGTTGCGACGACGTTGCGCTGGACGGCGGGAGAAGATGTTGGACGGCGGAGGTGACACAGCGCGATGGGCGAGAACGCGCTTCACGGAGGAGATGATAGTGCAGTGTTACGATGACCGATGGCTCTGTAGCAGATGCGCTGCGACGACGCTGCGCGGGACGGTAAGAGAAGATGCTGGACGGCGGAGGCGACACGGCGCTGTGGCAGATCGATGTGTGTGGACGGACAGGACGGTGGACCGTGGTGCGGCTACTGCTCAAGCTTGGGTTGGGTGGTATCGGTTGAGAGAAAAAAGAAAGACATGATAATGAAATGGTACGATTGTGAATCTTGTGATTTGCAAGAGATATATATATTATCAGTAAAATTACATAAAGACTATTTTAATGTAAAAGTATCATTTTACCCTCATTAACGGGTCAACTCGTAACACGATAAAAGGAACACGAACTCGACACGATTATTAAACGGGTTGACGGGTTGACCTGTTAATTTATCCAACCCGTTAATGCTCAACCTTAACCCGTAATATTCGTGTCGGATACGTGTCGACCCGTCGTGTCGGGTTCCAAATTGCCACCCCTAGACACAAGGCTATCTAACAATGAATATACACAACATGAGCTTGTAAAAATTCGAAAGATAGTAGTTTGGTGGTTTAAGAAAGATATGACAATAGTAGTTTGGTGGTTTAAGAAAGATATGACAACATCTTACCTCCACCATTGTACCAAATATAAGACACAATAGCACAAGCGGGTTGCTCATTGGATTGCTCCATAAGCGGGCGATTCCAAAGTGTGGCTCCACAAGTGGGTCACACCTCTCTAGAATAACAAACTTGTGGGACACTGTGTGGATCAAGGAGGATATGATAGCACCCAGCCTCCTCCACATCCTTACGGGGCAAGACTACATTCCTTTGAGAGTTTTACCTAATATGAGTGTATATTGCAAAAGCTCTATAAAAATTATGAGGATGTAATACCATAAATCCAACATGAATAGACATGGCACAAGTACATAAAATTAGGAGGAAAGTGGTAGTTGGTCTTCACAAAGGGAAAGAAATTGCAAGGACAATAAAATGATTTTGGTCCAATGTGCATTCAGGAATTGAGGTATTTAAATAAGTAAAATTTATTTGGTAAGATTTGAAATACTAATTGAGATTAATTGATCTTAGGATGACTTGAGGAGGAGAGAAAATTAGGAACCTAGTTTTAGTATTATTAATTTCATAACAAAATTATTAATAGAATTTGGGACAGTTGGATTTTGGATGGCTTTTCTTTGATTACACGTTGTTGAGTTGGTAAGCCTTGTGATAGATAATTAAAATTTAAAACTTCAATTAAGGTTGTGTTTTGAGTCAAACTTATTCATCTAATGATTTTTTCTTTCCCTTTTCTTTTTCATTTTGTTTTCAATACATATAAATGATTTCTCACAAATCTAACTATTTATATCTTTAGTCATAAAAATGTTTAGAATACATTCGAAGCGCTATACTTTAATTGATTATTTGTAATAAATTTAAGATTTTTCATGAGGATTACTTAAAATTAATAATTGAGAAAAACCTTGAAGGTCTTTTAGGTGATTTAGAGTGTTGAGTTGAGGATATAATAGATGATGTTACATTGCATTTTTATGGAACAAGAAAAAGTTAGTTCAAAGACAAATTATAATTTCAAAAACTATCCTTACATCTTCAAGGCTCTATTTTTAAGAAGGTTTCAAAAATTATTAATCGCTAATCGACCGGCGAAGTAACGGTTTGCGATTTATCAATTATTCGATGATTAATCGGTGAGTACTGTTTTAAGGGGTGATTATTATTTTTTGAATTCTGATGACGTAAATTGATATTATTTTAAACATTAGCTTAAATAATATTATAATTTTATTAATTTGAGGGGGTTTGTGTAATTGTCCATCATATATATATTTATATATGAATTTCCACTAACCTAATCGCATATCAACCTCCTCTCTCTCTCACACACACACACACACACAAACACACACACACATGTATCAGCCTCCTTTCTCTCTCTCACGGTCGCCACACAACACCCTTCTCCACTCTCTCTCTTTCTACTCTCTCCCTCCTCTCCCACCAGCCTCCTCCGCTATGGCGCCCATCACCTCCTCCTCCATTTTCTCACTCAACCGACTGCCCACCATCATTCTCCACTCTCTCTCTTTCTTCTCTCTCCCTCCTCCCTTGTTAGCCTCCTCGCTAGGACCGCTACCACCTCATCCTCCACTTATTCTTTCTTTCTAACCTTCTAGCGGTGCCCGTGATTTTTAATATTTTTTATGTTGATTTTGTTCTATTGATTTTTCATTTTTTGTTGTGTTGATTTTTCATTTTTTTTTTCCAATCTTTGTGGGTATGATTGATGACTTTGAATGATGATGTTGGGAGATTCAGATTTGTCCTTTTTTTTCTTATCTTTTTTTGGATTGATTTTTCAGGTTTGGTTGTAATCAATTCAGTCAATTTTGACCGATTCGATCGAGTACTTGAGCGACTCAGACAATTATTTAGTCCACTGATTTTGGCCACCGATTTGATCCTTATCGAATCGGTAAGGTGCCGATTAGCGTTTTATCGCCGAAAAATCGTCAGAAACCGATGATTTTCAGAACACTGATTTTTAAAGATAGTTTATGATGTTATGTTGCTATGTTAATGATCATGTTCAAAATTGTATTTTAAAGCCTACTTTACATCTTCCCCTGTTTCTCTCTTTTTATTTTATTTTTTCATTTTTGTATTGTCCTTGTGCATCCACAATCTTTTTGTTTGAAGCAAAAACATCCAAATATAACCAAAAGTATAACATAATAAAGTTTAAGCAATTATTATGATTTTGTTTTAGCCTTTCTTACAACCTAGAAAATGTTTTTAACTATAATCATCATTCAGTTTATGCTATAAATACTAATTATATTATGAACCTCTGACCTCAAGAATAATACAAATTGTTAAGAGTTCAATTTTTAGTACATATAGAAATAACAATCATGCAAAACTAAATACAACACAACACAATTAAAGTTATCGTCTAAAAAATTATTTAACTATAATTTAAAAACTACATTTGAGTAACCTAACAAATTTATCGACCACTAAAAGTTGTCATTGTTACCTTATTAATGGAACACTCTCTTTTGATAAGAGATGACCTCGATTCATTCTTACCGATAGCAAACGTAGATTTCTTGGGAGAAGAAAGTATTGTTTCATTGCTTAACATGAAAACTATATTCGACATGCTCGGTCTGTCTTCTACATTATCTTGCACGCATAAGAGTCCGACATGTATGCACCTCAAAACTTCATTTGTTGGACATGAATCGGCTATGCATGAGTCAACTATCTCTAGGACCTTACCAACTCTCCATAATTCCCATGTCTTATTTCCGATATTACATGAGAATAAAAAAAAAATGTAAGTAGCAAACCAATGTTTATAAGTTGCAAATGACAAAAATCGGCAATAACTTACATATTGTATCAAATATGAGCATGAATCATCATGGAAAAAGCTCGTTCTCTTCTTGCCACTTACGATCTCTAATATTATGACTCCAAAACTGAAAACGTCTGATTTCGTGGAAAAGAGACCACCTAGTACATATTCAGGTGACATATAGCCACTGCAAACATATAAATTATTGATCCCCATTACAATAAATTCCTAGAGTAGTTTTCATTTCATTTTTAGGTTATATAAAAAAATGTTGGCAATTGAAAAAGTTCAATGATAAGTATGTTTTGTATCAACTTACTAAGTTCCAACAACTCTTTTGGTTTTTTCTTGGGTTTCATCCTCTCCACATATTCTTGCAGTACCAAAATCTGAGATTTTGGGTTTCATCTCTCTATCTAAAAGAATATTACTAGTTTTTAGATCTCTGTGAATAATTCTTAATCTCGAATCTTGATGAAGATAAAGAATCCCTCGAGCAATTCCTAAAATTATATCAAAGCGCATTTTCCAATCCAATAATAGCTTTCTTGATTGATCTGCTTCAAGTATATATCTTAGAAAAAATAGACATAGAAACTATACAGATATCAAATGCATAATTAAGGAGTAGTCATACCAAAAATGAAGTAGTCCAAGCTTTTGTTAGGCATAAATTCATAGATTAGTATCTTTTCATCGTTCTCCGAGCAATAACCTAAGAGCCTTACTAGATTTTTATGTTGAAGTTTTGCTACCAGTAAGACCTCGTTTTTGAATTCAGAGATTCCTTGTCCTGAATTTTTTGATAATCTTTTGACAGCTATCTCTTGTCCATTAGACAATTGACCCTGTAATATGGACCAAAATATATTTATGTTAGTTTTGAAATTACCAACCATGCTTTAAACATGGTCAGAGGCCCAACATAGAAAATAAATATAGGAGTGAAAAACTGAAATCAAGGTAGAAGGGACTAAAAGGTTCGATGGACACCCAAGATGAAAGTTATAGTTGTAATTGCCAAAGAATATGGATGAACAAAATTTTACATTAAGAAATTGATTAAAAAGTTTCGCTCAAAAGAGAATTTTAATCACCAAAAGTACTGGAAGACAAATACAAGCCCTTATTAGTATATAACTGTTGTTATTATGGCAGAGAGAAAAAAATTACCTTGTAAACTGGGCCAAAACCTCCTTGTCCAATCCTATTCGCCGAAGAAAAGTTATTTGTTGCAGATATCACAGTACGTAGTTCAAACAAAGTCAATTCTATATTCTCACTTTCACTATTATCATTAGGAGAGTTGTTATGTTTAGATGAACTTCCCGCCAAATCCAAATCCAACCTATGATGATGCTTTTGTTTCTTCTTTCCTGTATTCAGGTAATTAATTTATGCATACAGAGCAATTATGCAGCATTCTTATGTATTCTCATGTTCTTGCTTTTTATATTTCCACATACTTCTCAGGAATCAGGGGAAAACGATAGTTATAGTCAAGGCATAAGTAAAGTCATTTTAGGTTCTATGTTTGTCCAAACTGTAACAAGGACCATGCTATCTGACTGTTCACAAAATAATAGTGATGCAAACCTTAGTTCAGCATACTAGAATAAGATGTATAATTATAGCTAATTTGAATTACCTTTAGCACGCCTTCTCCAGAAGTAATGAAAGCACACGGCTACCAGAATGATTTCCACAATCACAGGAAAAATAATAAATGCTAGTGTACTTTTTGTTGCTAGAATGTGTCTTGAAACTTTCCAGGCATCTGCAGTTGGAATTTCAAAATTTTTATTCAGATTAGTTAGGCTCGAGCAATTTCAAACAGATGTTACTTTATAGAAACCTGAGGATCTGAGCCTAAATAAAGATTAGATGATTAACTAGCTTTTGTGTGGTTAAACTGCTAATCAGGTTTTGAGTGCCCATTACAATTTGAATAAACTTTATCTTATTCAATTTTGAAACCAAATACTAAACAATATAGCTTATGCAACATAGAAATAGGCTACTAATATTGAATAAGAGATAAGCAAAAGAAACGATGAATAGATAAAAATTTATATACCTAGCTCCACAGCATCAACTCTTATGTAGAAATCTTGTCCATCTTCATAGTCTTTCATATCCCTTAACTCACTATACCATGTTATGCACCATTGTCTGCTTTCATTACCATCAACAATAGCATACCCTGTACAGTTGCAACTCTTCAAGCACTTTCTCTCACACTCCTGTAAGCTTATATTACTATAAACGGTAGAATTTCTGGCATCTGGTAACTTCACATGTTCCAGTCTGACAAAACCCTCCCCATCACCTTTGCCACAGCCATCCTGTTTCCTTGTTTCCACACATGGTAGGTACCAGCTTTGCGGATTCAAGGGTTCAAACCCAGGCAGACATGTACAATGTGCCACCGTATCCCCATTGCAAATCGCATTTGCACCACATCGTGCATACTCATCACACAAGTTCCCAGGCAGAACGCCCAATTTCATCCATCTCTGGCTTTTATGCCAGATTAGTCTCTTCATAGTTCCTATTGGCTCCAGAACAGTTATGCAGAAAGGGGCTCCACTTTTTGGTGAAGATCTAATATACAATTCATTGTCATTGCTCACATATGTGACATTGATAAGATCCACTAGCTCAGAGTAGGAATCTTTGTGGCCTTTAACTTTAAGATCAGGCAAGCCATTCAGCATGCGACCATTCCAAGGGCCACTACGCCATATTGGAACCGAATTCTTGTACAAGAAGAGCTGAGGCATACCTCTAGTGTCAAACCTACTGGAATATTCCCCAGGTGTTGGATCATCCTTTGACTTCCAAGAAGTTATGATACGGTTGAGGCCACTATTCCGGTTCAATCCAAATTTCATACCAGGAAGAAGCGTGTCTGTTGGATAATCAAAGCTTTGCCATATGATTTTGTCTTCAGCTACCAGAACCAGGTTTCCTGAATCCAATAGCTTGGCAGCCGAGGAGGTGGCCATTGTCATAGAAACATTGGTAGACCACAAGGGATTGTCCTCAACACCACGAAAAACAGCCAGATTTCCGTCTCCTCCTATCTTGAAAACACCAGCAGAATTCTTGATTGGAGTTGCCCTGTTAGCAACCCAAACAACCGTGTGTGCAGAGATTTTGTTGAACCATATGCCAACATAACGAGCTTGAGATTTTCCAGGGCTGAAGAATCCGAGTTTGAAGTTTCCATTAGATGACACAAGGTTTCCGTTTTCAGCATCAGATATGAAGTGGGTTCGGGTAATTGTGTCGAATGAATAAGATGAGCAGAAGAGATCGAATATCACAAACAGTGCTGAGACACGGAGAGCTCTATCATTACAGCCCATGAAGATAAGTGTTTGGACTGCTTTACAGGGATACACCAAGTTTTTCTCCTATTCACAGAGAGAAAAGTAAGACTCAACAAAGCAGACTTTGAAATCAGTTGATAAAGATGTTGTGAAATCAGTTCATCGTCAGGTACTCTGCTGTTGTGAAATTGACTATGAATGGATAATATCAATACTCGGAAAAGAGAGAATAATATTTTATAATAAGAACACGCTTTCTCCAAAGACAAAAATATGTCATTGTTACTATTAGTCAAGATGTTAGAGATCAGAGGCCCTGTGGGTTCGATAATTCTGACTTGTAACCAAGCGTGAAATATGGTTTATGACTGTGAAAGAAAAAACAAAGGATATCACTGTTTGTTCTTTTCTGTAATTGTTGGGAGTTCATATGAGGCTCTTTTAAAGGCCCACGTCAAGATATCTGTCTCTTGCTAGTTATTTGCCTTGTTTTCTAAAGCATTTTATTTCTCCCTATGTATTCCCATTTGTTAGTTATTTGCCTTCTTTTCTGTTTCCTATTTCTGCTGCAACATAAAATCTAATCACAATATTCCCATTTGTATGTTTGAGTTAGCAAATGGAAGCAACGCTTATTTTAAAAAAAAATTTAGCCCCAATCATTATTATTGTTTTTTTTTTTTCTTTAAAATTATTTTATATTTAAACAACGCTTGTTACAGGACCTTTGACCTTTGAAGACTTCCATCTTCACCAATCCTGAAAATGCAGAGGTTGCAACATGAAGTTGAGGTTGGTAGAAATTTAGGAGGTGTGGATTTTATAGGCTTGTTTCAGTTTGAATGATAACTCATTAGACTTATGAGTATTACCGTATTTAATGAAAAGTCATGACTATAAGAACAATTATTGAGTTTCTAAAAGAGAAATTCAAGAAATATTATTAGTTTTTTAATATAATTTCAATGAGAGTTATTATCATTTTTTTTCCATAATGATTAATAAATCATCATTTTCCTCCCTATTGATTTAAAAACACCATTTCACCTCTTTTTCTGACTTGAATCAATACTATTTTAGAGGATTTTTTTGACCATTTTAAAATCATTGAGGGAAAAAATGATAATTCATTAATCGTTAGAGGAAAAAATGATAATAACTATTTCAACAATTTTTAAAGTAGTTAACAATTTGATATGTTTGTGTGTTATTTATGCAATAATTATCACTGTAGTTAACAACCACCCTTAGATATTTTTTAATAACAATCTTTACAACAAATGAATGATAACTTTACCTAACTAGTAAAGTAACTAAACCTTAAATCTAAGTTCATATTTTTGTTGATCACGATCCTAAAGAGTTAATTTTTTTTCTTTTTTTTTTTTATTTGTTAATTTAACTGTCATAAACCCATAATATTGTCAGTTTCTTACAAATCATGTCGGATTAACATCAAAGATCTAATTAAGAAAAAAATAAAAAAATAAAAGACAAAAACAACACAGCTTTATTGTTATTACAAGTGAGCAACACCACCACTCTCACCATTAGGGGTGGCCATTTTCAATCCAACCCGATAGACCCGACCCAATAGCCGGGTTGGGTCGAGCTCAAGGTAAAAATGCATGAAATCAAGTTGATTTCTCACAACCGATCCCGATCCCGATCCGGGTTGATCCGGGTTTGCTCAGTAACACGAGAACCCGACCCGACCGGCATATATTTACAAAACCAAAAGGCCCTAACAGCCTTTTCCCGACCACTGCAGTCTCTTTTCACTCTCTTCTCCGCCGTTCAACTCCACTTTTCTCTCCACCTCCACTCTTCTCTTCAGCTCCGGCCTCCTTCAAGCCGTTTTTCTCCTTCACGCCGGTTTTAGTATTACCATTTGGAGGCAGAGTAAAGGCATCAATCACTAAGTTGAGGAATCGCGGTGCGGGGTTCGATTCCGCAACTCTATCTCGAACTCATCGTTCGTTAGTTGTTGTTGGATGAGAGCATTCATTTATTTCAAAGTGGTAAGTGGAAATGTGGAGATGCAAATAGTGGATGGAGATTTTGTACCTTTTGGCAGACAAAAAGGGCGCCAAGAGCATAAAAAGGTAGTGTATACACCTTCTAACATCGGTTAGAAGGTCAAGTATACGCAGAAGGTTTCGCACAATTGAGATCGCTTCTACATCGGTTGCTGGTTTGTTGTTGCCTTTATTTCCCTGTGCTTTTCATTAAGTGGTGGTGGCTGCTAATGCTATCCAAGCAATGTCATGAGATGAGTTTAGCTTGGTTCATATGTTTATATGACTATTGGGAATACACTAGGTTCAATACATTTAGCGAACAAATGATGTTTCTTTGTAAACATGACACGACATATTTAATATTTACATGTTTGTGGAGGAACCCTATGGTGGTTACTCATTATAAGTGGAAAGTTTGGATTTTAGTACTTTGTAATTCAAGCATTGAGAGTCTCTGTGAAAAATCATGTCCATGGATTAAAATCAAAATTAGAATACCTGGAAGTAGTTATCTGTTTCTTACAGTTTTGTTTAAATCTTTATTTGACATGCTTAATATGGTTTTAAAACAATTTTTAGGTCTTGGTCCCACATGCAAACTCAAGCACTTCTAAGCTTATGCAGCTTAATGGAGCAAACCTCGTAATTCCAGTTTTAATGTATTCAATTAGGTTTAAAATGTGGTTTGATTTGCCTAGCTGCTAAAGGGAGAAAGGAGACTTTGCTGAACATGTTGCTATAGAATAAGAAATTTTGTTTCTTCCACTTTATGAATGAAATTAGACAAAATGAATGCCTCTTAATGTTGTCCTATTGATTGGTTGTTGTATTATTCTCATGGTTAAATCGATAAGATTACATGTTGCATACAGTACTAAGTGTGAGATTAATCTTTACATTCTGTATTAATTTGATAAAATTTTGCTCTATGCAATGAGTACCCTATTTATATGTATTTTGCCTTTTGATTGCTTCATGAAGGCTGGAGAAAAGCGGAAAGAAGAAGAGATGATAGAACTTGAGGGTCAGTTGGGAAAGAGTGATGCTATGAACCGTAAACTAGTTTCTCCAGAGAGAGAGTTATCTACACTTCGCGAGAATGGGACAATTGATCCTTTGGTTTGTACTTATATGGTCTTATGTTAAAAGACAAAGGCAGTGAGAATCTTGCTCGTACAGTTTTAGTGGAGTCTGTGAATAGCTACCCTTGGAATGGGAGTGCCTGGTCGGAGCTGCAGTCCTTGTGCACTACGATTGGCATCTTGAGTAGCCTTAATCTCATTAACCATCGGATGAAGGACTTCTTTCTTGCCCGTGCCTTATCAAGAGCATAGGATCCACAGTGAATCGATAAAAAAATATGAATATCTTTAAAGCACTTTCAGTTTCAGCAATTACATACAGACTCGAATTGCAAAGGTACAGTACAGTTTGAGAGAATTTGAACAAGTTGAAGTGATATTGAAGAGCTTTTAAGGAATGCTCCCTATCGCGTGGAAAACGTGGATATATATTCCAACATATGAAATGCAAAGGAGTGTTTCGCTGCCCTAAGTTATCTTGCACACCGGGTGTTTATGACTGATAAATACAGGCCTGGTTCTTGTTGCATTATTGGGAATTATTATAGCTTAAAGGGGCAGCATGAGAAGTTAGTAGTGTATTTTAGGAGGGCAAACAAACTGAATAAAAATTATTTGTCAGCATGGACACTACACGACTGTTGTTGATGCTTATAGATGTTTCTTGCTACTCATTGCAGAGCCCATAACAGATTTGAAGAGGCAGAGGTGTATTGTACCCGTCTAATGGATTATACTAACCCAGTAAGCTTTATTTCGTTTCTTGTATTTATGGTTTTGATTGAGAATAAAAACCCATTTTATGATTTTCAACACATTGAATTTAATCAGAAAAGTTGTTTATTTAGTTCACTGCCATGTGCATAATTGCAGGAGAAAGAAACTGCAAAGTATATGCTTCGAGGAATGAGAAGGGATCAATCTAGTTTTCCTCCGATGGATGTTGAGCACTTTCCTCCATGACTTCCCTTATTGCTCATAGAAGTTAAAAATCCCCTGAAGCAGCTACAATAGATTCAGTTTTCTGTGTCGCAGGTAATTTTCTAGGTCTCTAATTTGTAACAGGAAAACACCTGTGTTTGTTCTCCTTTGGTGTTTGTAATGTAGCAACAGGACTCAAAAAGTGTTGGTTAGAAGCCTATATAATCATTTCTGAAGCAGGACAAATAAGTGGCTAGATCATATGCCTTATCAGGCATCCGAAAACATTGTTTCTCTTGTCTGAAATTTTCAAGCTATTTTGATTGTTTTGTTCCATTCACATGATTCCCATTTCGTTCCATTTTAGATTTACAGCCCCATTAATAAACCTGTACCTTGGAAATATGATGAGTGGCAATATTAGCGCCCTCTAAAACTGTGTTTACACCCCTAATTTATTATTATTATTTTTTTCATAAAATTCCAATACCACCCTTATATTATAAAACAAAGAATCATCAAATTTTGAAGTTATAAAGCCATGAAAATGCTACCTGCTTTGGTGGACACAAACGAGAAACTATATGTTTGCAAGAGCATTGGTGTATATGTGTGTGTTTACATTGCAGACCAATGAGAAACCCTGGAGTGCTTTGTGCTATGGAGAATCAGCATCCATCACCAGCAAGGCCCTAGTCGGATTCTTGATAATTCTTGCAATCGGGTAAGATAACTTGCTGAAACTCTTGATGCGAGAGGAGAGGAGAGTGTTTGGTAATGTGGGCCATCGCTGTAATATGAAACTGAACTGCATGAACTGAACTGTTTTGGGACTCTCATCAATGGAGTTAAATGTGGTGTCCGGAGAAGCAGACAGTCTTATACTATGCATAGAAACTGTATGATCAATCTAGTCTTGAAAGCAGACTCCAACTGCTTGAAACTAAGCTGCAACTGATTGAACTTAGAGTTCACCATTTGAATGGGATTTTGTTGAACCATCAATCCCTGTTTGCCTTGCTTCATGCTAAACCCTATACGTGGCTGCAAGCCTCAGGTTTTAAGATGCTGAATCCTAGATTTGGATCCTCTATACATACTCTATTTTAGTTTTTTATTAGATGTAGTTTAGTTAGTAACTAAAAAATGAGTAAAAGAATAATAATATTTTGATTGAAATTATATTAATAATTTAATATACAGGTAAAATTGGAATTTTATGAAAAAAAATTAAATAATAGAGTTTTAGGGGGGTGCCAATATCGTCACTCAAATATTATTCTCTCAGGATGTTTTGTCAGGGGGATTCTTTAATGTTCTTACATCTTGAACATGGGAAGTTCAGTATAGTAATTTTTCTTTAATCTTCTTACATCTTGAACAATTATAAAGGGACAAGCCCTGGTCGACTTTGTTGCTGAATTCTCGGGGATAGAAGAAGAACCACCTAGCCAAGTGTCAGCTTAGCCAGTTAAAGAGCTCCCTTTTTGGGAGTTTTACATGCGCGGACATGGTTCCAAAAATCGCTACTCATTAATCAATCAGCGAAATAGCAGTTAGCAATTTATCGATTACTTGACGAGTAATTGGTGATTAATTGAGGAGTATTGTTTTAGGGAAAAATTATTATTTTTTGAAATCTGAGGTGTAAATTGATATTTTTTAAATATTTATGGTGAAAACTCAAATATTGATGTAATTTTATCAAACCTCAGGGAAGGTTTGTGTAATTTACCGTAATATATATATATATATATATATATATATAAACACACAAACCCTAGCATTTTCTCACCATCACACTCTTCTTCTTTACTCTTTTCTCCTCCTTCTTCTTTCTTTCACCATCCGAACCCACCCAAGCTCAACCAGGCTCCATCCGAACTTAACTGCAACCGCCCATCCAAGCTTAACTGTAACCCATCCAAGCTCAAGCCAACCAAGACATGCCCACCAACCAGTCGACAAAAGTTCTGACCCAATAACAAGCCAACTTCGACCCATTTAAAGGTAAATTTTGCCCAAACTCCCTATTTTCATTTAGATTTTAAGTTTTTTGGATTTTCCTTAAATGATTTGTGGTGGTTGGAGAGCAAAACCCCTGATCTAAGGATTATCGGATTGGCAGAGTGCCAGTCAATGATTTATTGGGGAAAAATCACCGTTAATTCACGATTTTTGGAGTAATGTGCACAAATCATCTAATGAAGAAAAGGTAGGAACAAGAGTGCTCTTGGGTAGCCTAAACGAATGAAAGATACATTATGCACTCCGATTCAATTTCAAGGCATCAAACAATAAGACAGAGCATGAGGCCTTATTAGTAGGCCTAAGATTAGCTCAAGAGCTAGGAGTTACAAGCATTGAAATTTATAGTGATTCCCAATTGGTTGTACAACAAGTTAAGAATGACTACCAAACTCGTGGGACTAGAATGATTGTCTACTGACACAAAGTGATGAAAATCCTTGAATGGTTTGTTCAATATGATATCTAGCAGGTTCTATGTGTACAAAACTCTCATGTAGATGTTTTGGCACAACTAGCCACGACGAAGGGCACCGATCTATTAGACGTCATACTAGTGGGCTACTTTCCTAAGCATAGTATCAAAATTGAGGAGACGCAACTCATCGGCCCATTAGTGGTGATAACCACCTCTCCAAACTCCTAGATGACCTTGATCATCGATTACTTGGTGGATTAAATAATACCAATAAACAAGAATGAAGCTCAAAGGCTGCATGTGAAAGCTGCTCAGTATGTCATTTATGGTGATATGCTTTTCAAAAGAGGATTCACCACTCCCTTTTTAAGATGAATCGATGGAGAAGTAATAACGTTTGTGTTGCGAGATATACATGTAGGTCATTGCGGAAATCATGTTAGGCGGCTATCACTAGCCCAAAAAGCTTTTCGACAAGGATTTTATTAGGCTACCATGAAGCAGGAAGCTCTAAACTTGGTAAAAAGGTGTGGCATGTCAGAAATTCACTATAATACCACGAGCTCTTATGTCTCTGTTATAGTCAATGATCAGCTCTTGGCCCTTTGCAATTTGGGGCATCGACTTGATTGGATAAAAAGCAAAATGAGGATCTTTTAGAAAGGGACCTCGACCTACTAGATGAAAAGAGAGAACTGGACAATTAAGAATAGTTGTCCACCAACATAAGGTAGCTCGCTATTAAAACAAGAAGGTCAAAGAACAACAGTTCACAAAAGGCTTTGGTCCTAAAGCAAATACTACCCCGATCAAGGGACCTCTGAGAAGGAGTGCTCGGACCTAGCTGGCAAGAACCTTGTATCATTGCTGAAGACCTTCAAAAGGAAGCATACCATCTGCTTGACCAATGGGACAAAGGTGCCATGAGCATAGAACATCGAGCACCTCAAAAAATATTATCTTTAGATTTAAATATGAGCTATTTTAATTATAAAATGCTTTAATAAGGTTCATCGTGTTTTCAGCAACTAAAAAAGTTTCTTGCTCAAATTAAATTGCATATAACAATAAACTTTGGGAATTTGAAGGGGTTAAGGTTAACTTGGATATGTTTAGCCTATAACACATTTGGCTTGTCGATGATTACTAAAAATAACCACCCTACAGTAGCTAAGACACAAGGCTATCTAATAATAAATACACACGACACTAGCCTGTAAAAATTCAGATGATAGTAGTTTGGTGGTTCTAAAAGAATATGGCAGCATCTCATCTCCACCACTATACCAAATATAAGAGACAGCTCCATAAGTGGGTTGCTTATTGGATTGCTCCACAAGCAGACGATTCCAGAGTGTGGCTCCACAAATGGGTCACACCTCTTTAGAACAACAAACGTGTGGGACACCATGTGGATCAAGGAGGATCTGAAAGCACCCTGTCTCCTCCACGTCCCTAGTGGGCAAGACTATATTCTTTTGAAAGTTTTACCTAATATGAATATACATGGCACAAGCTCTATAAAAATTCTGAGGATGTAATACCATAAATCCAACATGAATAGACATGGCATGAGTCCATAAAATTCGAAGGAAAGTGGCGGTTGGTCTTGCCGAAGGGAAAGAAATTGCAAGGGGAATAAAAAGATTTTGGTCCAATGTGTAGCTAGGAATTGAGATATTTAAAAAAATAAAAGTTTTTTGGTAAGATTTGAAATCCTAATTGAGATTTATTGATTTTAGGATAACTTGAGGAGGGGAGAAAATTAGGAACATAGTTTTAGTATTATTAATTATTAATAGAATTTGGGACAGTTGGGTTTTGGATGACTTTTCTATTATTACACATTCTTAAGTTGGTAAGCCATGTGACAGATAGTTAAAATTTAAAACTTCAATTAAGGTTTTGTTTTGAGTCAAACTTATTCATCTAACGATGTTTACTTTTCTTTTTCCATTTCTTTTTGTTCTCAATACATATAAATGATTTCTCGCAAATTAACTGCTTATATCTTTTGTCATAAAAATGTTTAGAATACATTCGAAACACTATACTTAAATTGACTATTTGTAATAAATTTAAGATTTTTCATGAGGATTACTTAAAATTATCGGTTGAGAAAAACCTTGAAGGTCTTTTAGGTGACTTAGAGTGTTGAGTTGAGGATATAATAGAGGATGTTACATTGCATTTTTATAGAACAAGAAGAAGTTAGTTCAAAGGCAGATTATGATTTTAGAAACTATCCTTACATCTTCAAGGCTCTACTTTGAAAGGCAGTTTATGATGTTACGTTGTTGTGTTAATGGTCTTGTTCAATAGTATATTTTAAAGCCTTCCTTACATTTTTCCCTGTTTTTCTCTTTTTATTTTTTATTTATTATTTATTTTTATTTTCTTTTTTGTATTGTCCTTGTGCATCTACAATCTTTTTGTTTGAAGCAAAATCATCCAAATATAATCAAAAGTATAACATAATAAAGTTTAAGTAGTTATTATGATTTTGTTTTAGCCTTTCTTACAACCTAGAAAATGTTTTTAGCTATAATTATCATTTTGTTTATGCTGTAAATACTAATTATATCACGAACCTCTAATCTCAAGAATAATATAAATTATTAAGAGTTCAGTTTTCTGTACATATATAAATAACAATCATGCAAAAATAAGTACAACACAACACAATTGAAGTTATTGTATAAAAAATTATTTAACTATAATTTAAAAAATTCATTTGAGTAACTTGACAAATTTATCGAGCACCCAATGTTGTCATTGTTACCTTATTAATTGAACACTCTCTTCTTATAAGAGATGACCTCAATTCATTCTTACCAATTGCAAATGTAGATTTCTTGGGAGAAGAAAGTAATGTTTCATTGCTTAACATGAGAACTATATTCGACATGCTTGGTCTGTCATCTACGTTATCTTGCATGCATAAGAGCCCGACATGGATACACCTCAAAACTTCATTTGTTGGACATGAATCAGCTATGCATGAGTCAACTATTTCTAGGGCCTTACCAACTCTCCAGAGTTCCCATGTCTTATTTTCGATATTACATGGAAAAAAAAAAATAATGTAAGCAGCAAACCAATGTTTACAAGTTGCAAATGACAAAATTTGGCAACAACTTACATATTGTATCAAATATGAGGATGAATCATCATCAAAAAAGCTCATTCTCTTCTTGCCACTTATGATCTCTAATATTATGACTCCAAAACTGAAAATGTCTGATTTTGTGGAAAAGAGACCACCTAATGCATATTCAGGTGACATATAACCACTGCAAGCATATAAATTATTGATCTCCGTTACAATATATTCCTAGAGTAGTTTTCATTTCATTTTTAGGTTATATAAAAAAAAAAAAATGTTAACAATTGAAAACGTTTAATGATAAGTATGCTTTGTATTAACTTACTAAGTTCCGACAACTCTTTTGGTTTTTTCTTGGGTTTCATCCTCTCCACATATTCTTGCAGTACCAAAATCTGAGATTTTGGGTTTCATCTCTCCATCTAAAAGAATATTACTAATTTTAAGATCTCTGTGAATAATTCTTAATCTTGAATCTTGATGAAGATAAAGAATTCCTCGAGCAATTCCTAAAATTATATCAAAGCGCATTTTCCAATCCAGTAATAGCTTTCTTGATTGATCTGCTTCAAGTATATATCTTAGAAAAAATAGACATAGAAACTATACAAATATCAAGTGCATAATCAAGGAGTAGTCATACCAAAAATGAAGTAGTCCAAGCTTTTGTTTGGCATAAATTCATAGATTAATATCTTTTCATCTTTCTCCATGCAGTAACCTAAGAGTCTTACTAGATTTTTATGTTGAAGTTTTGCTACTAGTAAGACCTCGTTTTTAAATTCTGAGATTCCTTGTCCTGAATTTTTTGATAATCTTTTGACAGCTATCTCATGTCCATTAGACAATTGACCCTGGAATATAGACCGAAATATACTTATATTAGTTTTGAAATTACCAACCATGCTTTAAACATGGTTAGAGGCTCAACATAGAAAATGCATATAGGAGTGAAAAGCTCAAATCAAGATAGAAGGGACTAAAAGGTATGATGGACACTCAAGACGAAAGTTATAGTTCTAATTGCCAAAGAATATGGACGAATAAAATTTTACATTAAGAAATTGATTAAAAAGCTTCTCTAACAAGCCAATTTTAATCACCAAAAGTGCTAGAAGACAAAAATAAGCCCTTATTAGTATATAACTGTTGTTATTATGGCAAAGGAAAAAACATACCTTATAAACTGGGCCAAAACCTCCTTGTCCAAGTTTATTTGCCAAAGAAAAGTTATTTGTTGCAGATATCATAGTACGTAGTTTAAATAAAGTCAATTCGATATTCTCACTTTCACCGCTATCATTAGGAAAGTCCTTATGTTTAGAAGAACTTCCCGCCAAATCCAAAACCAACCTATGATGATGCTTTTGTTTCTTCTTTCCTGTATTCAGGTAATTAATTTACACATACAGAGCAATTATTCAGCATTCTTATGTATCCTGATGTCCTTGCTTTTTATATTTCCACATAAATTACTTCTCAGGAATCAGGGGAAAACAGTAGTTATTGTCAAGGCATAAGTAAAGTCATTTCAGGTTCTACGTTTGTCCTAACTACAACAAGGACCATGCTGTCCGACTGTTCACAAAATAGTAGTGATGCAAACCTTAGTCCAGCATACTAGAATAAGATGTATAATTATAGCTAATTTGAATTACCTTTAGCACGCCTTCTCCAGAAGTAATGAAAGCACACGGCTGCCAGAATGATTTCCATGATCACAGGAAAAACAATAAATGCTAGTCTACTTTTTGTTGCTAGAATGTGTTTTGAAACTTTCCAAGCATCTGCAGTTAGAATTTCAAAATTTTTATTCAGATTAGTTAGGCTCAAGTGATTTCAAACAGATAAAAATTATCATGACGCAAGCAATTTTGTGTGGTTAAACTACTAATCAGGTTCTGAGTGCCCATTACAATTTGAAACCAAATACTAGTCAATATAGTTTATACAACATAGAAATACGCTACTAATATTGAATAAGAGATAAGGAAAAGAAATGATGAATAGATAAAAATTTATATACCTAGCTCCACAGCATCAACTCTTATGTAAAAATCTTGTCCATCGGTATCGTCTCTCATATCCCTTAACTCACTATACCATGTTATGCACCGTTGTCCGCTTTCATTACCATCAACAATAGCATACCCTGTGCAGTTGCAACTCTTCAAGCACTTTCTCTCACACTCCTGTAAGCTCATATTACTATAAACGGTAGAATTTCTGGGGTCTGGTAACTTCACATGTTCCAGTCTCACAAAACCCTCCCCATCACCTTTGCCACAGCCATCATGTTTCCTTGTTTCCACACATGGTGGGTACCAGCCTTGGGGATTCAAGGGTTCAAACCCAGGTAGACACATACAGCGTGCGAACGTATCCTCATTGCATATTGCATTTGCACCACATCGTGCATACTCATCACACAAGCTCCTGGGGATAAACCCCACTTTCATCCATCTCTGGCTCTCATGCCAGGTTAGTCTCTTAATAGTTCCTATTGGCTCCAGAACTTCTATGTAGAAAGGGGCTCCCTTTTTTGGTGAGGATATAACATACAATTCATTGTCATTGCTCACATATGTGTAATTCATTAAATCCACTAGGTCAGGGTAGTAATCTTTGTCGCCTTTAAATTTATCATGAGGCAAGCAATTCAGCATGCAACCTGTCCAAGGGCCACTACGCCATATTGGAACCGAATTCTTGTACAAGAAAACCTGAGGCATACCGCGAGTGTCAAAGCTAGCGGAATATTCCCCAGGTGTGGGATCATCAATTGACTTCCAAGAAGTCATGACACTGTTGACGCCACTATTCCGGTTCAATCCAAATTTCATACCAGGAAGAAACGTGTCTGTTGGATAATCAAAGCTCTGCCATATGATTTTGTCTTCAGCTACCAGAACCAGATTTCCTGAATCTAATAGCTTGGCAGTGGAGGTGCCTGTTGTCACAGACACATTGGTAGACCACAAAGAATTGTCCTCAATACCACTAAAAACAGCAAGATTTCCGTCTCCACCTATCTTGAAAACACCAGCGAAATTCTTAATTGGACTTCCTCTGTTAGCAACCCAAACAACCGTATGTTCAGAGATTTTGTTGAACCATATGCCAACATAACGAGCTTGAGATTTGCCGGGGCTGAAGAATCCGAGTTTAAAGTTTCCATTAGATGATACAAGGCTTCCGTTTTCAGCATCAGATATGAAGTGGGTTGGGGTGATTGTGTCGAATGAATGAGATGAGCAGACGAGATTGAATATCACAAATAGTGCTGAGACACAGAGAGCTCTATTGCAACCCATGAAGATAAGTGTTTTTGACTGTTTTACGGGGATATACCATTATAATATGTATTCAAGTTTGTCCCCTATATGAGAGAAACAAAAGTAAGAGTCAACAAAACAGACTTTGAAATCAATTGATAAAGAAGTATCTTTAAGGATGCAAGAAATCAACTTTCAGTTAAGATTAAAATTTGACACGTCAATTTTGAGTCTTAAATACTATAATTGAATTTTTTTCTATCAATTTAAATTTTTTTATCGGATGATAACTAATATGGTATTAAAACTTAAAGGTCTCTGATTCAAACTCTTTCTCTCCTCTTTATCTAAAAATCTTCTCGTTACACATGTTATACGGTAAAGGACGTTTAGTATCTGTCCGACATCTGTCATTTATTCATGTTACACGTAAAGGGACGTATCGCGTGTAATTATTGAGTCTTAAATACTATAATTGATCTCTTTCATTTCCTATTAACTTGAGTTTGTGAGTCCGACGATAACTAACAAAATCGATCATCAATCACTCAGCTGTTCTTAAGTTGACTTTGAATGGACATCAATACTTGGAAAAGAGAGAATAATATTCTATACTAATAACACACTTTCTCCAAACTTTTTTAAAAAAAAAAACTAAAACTAAAACACGCTTTCTCCAAACTTCAAAAATAAAAAACAACAAATAAAACACGCTTTCTACAAAGACAAAAATATGTCATTGTTACTATTAGTCAAGATGTTAGAGATCATAGTCTCCAATTGTTTAATGTGATTTTCCATGTTTTTATGATATATGACTGAAAGAGAGTGACAGTCAACCAATACAGACACCCGCTGTCAACTGAAATTACTGTGTTCTTTGCCGTACACGGAACATCAATTGTTAAATTAAATATTCATGAATAAAAAGTTAATCTTGTTTAAGAATTAAAAAAAAAAAAGCAAAATAAATTAAAAAAAAAAAGACAATCAATTAGCGTTTGGTTGATGGGATTAGGTAGTCCTAACGTGTCAAGATTATGCAAACCAAGATTTGATATATATATATATATATATATATATGTTAGTATTCAATGCGAAGATATCTCTAGTTGGCTGAATTTTTTATTTTTATTTTTATTTTTATTTTTTAAATTAGTCAAATTTACAATGGTTCACAATTTTTTGGGTGCTTACATCGTTTTAAAGTTGAGAAATCTCTTTTCATTTGTGTTTGGGAAAATTTACGAACAACGGGAACAAAAGACAAGCCTCAAGTAGTTTAATTGAATACAAGAAAAAAAAAGTTTGAATGTGAATTGATCAACATAATATCTACATATTTATTACTCTTAAATATTGATTTATTAATTTAATGTTAAATTAGTTTTACTTTACTTAGTTGTATTTTTTATCAAACATAAAAAAGAAAAAATATTTATGTTTTGAATAGAATAAAATTATAATATGAGTGGCGATATTTCTACCCCTCTAAAATACAACCCTTAATTTATACGTTTTAATATTCCAATTTACCCTTAAGTTAAATTATTAACATTTTAATTTAAAAAGGATATTGTTATTACCATAATTAAATTTGAATGCTCCAACTTCAAATCCTAATAAGAAACTTGATTTATCTTAATAAAATGTAGTAAAAAATGAGAGCTTTTTGTTGTGTTTTGTATTTTTAGATATTTTATAAATGGTAAAAATAGAGGTCTAAATTTGAAGGGTTTTGTCTTTTTTGGTTTTTTTTTTTTTTTTCTGAAAATGAAGGTCTAAATTTGAAGGGTTTTGTTGTGTTTTTAGTTTTGTTTGATAGTTTTACACGTAGGCTTTTGGTGAAATACTAGAATTTTGAGTGAAAATAAGAGAGATCACAAGATAGAGAAGCCATTAACATAAAAAAGAACATCAAAACAAGCTTAAAATAAAAAGATTAATTTTTTTTTTTATGTTTTAAATTAATTAATTTAATTATCTTTATAATCATTTACTTATAATATTTAAAAAATAAATAAATGAATAGACATAATTGATAATACATAGAGTGTACTTACAGAATATGAATTTTTAAAAATCTTAATGGAATGTAAATACAAAATAGAGTGTATATACCGTTTTTAAAGGGTGGAAATATCCCACTCTTATAATATTTATCAAATTAAAATCCAATACGTCAAGATCCAAAACAAAACCTAGAGAAAGATCCAAGCCCAAGCCAAAACATAAAATAAATAAAAGATAGTGCAGCTGTCAAAGCAAACATAGAGAAGAAAAAAAATATAAACATTGCTTTTGGCGTATAAAGCCAAAAAAACGCATAGCTTCTGTAAGAAGGGAGGAGGAACTGGGTAATGAGGAAAGCAATTGGAACTTGGTGTAAACAGCAGGCTGATTGAATGAGAATAGGGGCTGTTTTGGCTTGCACTCATATCAGAATTTGCTATTTTGATAGTAATTATTATTCTCAATTCGGTTTTGTAATATGATTTAATTTTTGTACTTACATAACCTCATGCTGAAAATGCGATACTAAGGTTCAAATGGAGCAAGCACAACTAGTTTTCTAAGAGTGATGGTATTTATACACCTCTAAAATTGTATTTACACCCCAAATTATAATTATTTGGTCCAATGTGCATTCAGGAGTTGAGATATTTAGATAGAGATTTGCAATCCTAATTGAGTTGTATTGATTTTAGGATGACTTCATCAGGAGGGGAGAAAATTCAAAACCTAGTTTTAGTATTATTTATTTCATAAAAAAAATTATTAATAGAATTTGGGACAATTGGATTTGGGATGACTTTTCTCTAATTACACATCATTGAGTTGGTAAGTCTAGGGATAGATAATTAAAATTTAAAACATCTATTAAGGTTTTGTTTTGAGTCAAACTCATTCATCTAATGATTTTTTCTTTTCTTGTTTTTTTTTTAGAACATATAAATAATTTCTTACAAATCAACTGCTCGTGGCTTTAGTCATAAAAATGTTTAGAATACATTTGAAGCACTATACTTTAGTTGATTAAGTACTTAAAATTAATAGTTGAGAAAAAACCTTGAATATCTTTTAGGTGATTTAGAGTGTTGAGTTGAGGATATATACAATAAATGATGTTACATTGCATTTTTATGGGATAAGAAGAGGTTAGTTCAAAGACAATTTATGATTTCAGAAACTATTAGAGTTGTGTTAATGATCATGTTCAAGGCTCTATTTTAAAGCCTTCCTTACATCTTCCTCTTTTTCTCTCTTTGCATTTATTATTATTATTATTATTTGTATTGTGCTTCACTACAAGAAAACAGCTCATCCATATCGGGCATTGCCCGATATGGATAATTATCTATATCGGGCATTCTGTCCGGTATAGATACTGTCGGTGTAGATACTGAGAACATCCATACCGGGTACCACCCGACATAGATAATAATTATCCATGTCAGGCGGGAGACAGACATAACAAATCAATATCCATACCGGGCACTGTGCCCGGTATGGATAAATATTATCCATACCGGTCACAGTGCTCGGTATGGATAAATATTATCCATGTTGGTCACTGTGCTCGGTATGGATAATCTTAGGTCTAGTACTATTCATACCGGGCATGTGCCCCGCATGGATAATATTTTTAATTTTAAATATATTTTTCTCGTTTAAATTTATATAATTTAATATTGAAATTAAAACTATATATTGCAAAAACCCTTAAACCAAATTTCAACATACATTTAAAATGTATTTATATATATAAACTTAAAGTTAACTTACATCATTTACGATTACTATATATATGATAATAATATAATCCTAACATACAATATATTTTATTGGCCAAGCAATAAATGAGTGTAATGCATGCTCTAAAGTTTGTAGCTCGTTGGTAGGTCACGGTAGCGGAATACTAACTATTACTTTCTTTGCAGAAACTCGCCAATAATCTGAACCAAGCTCTTTGTGATGAACTGACGCGACCCAACCCGGATACCTCTATCTCTGATCCAGTAGGTCACGCCGGGCACCCCAACGGATCCCTCTCAGACCCGACTTGTCGAGCTAAGCGAAACCCGTGGAGCGAACCCTAAACTCTTTCATACTTTCTGAAACATCGTTAGGTTGAGTTTTCTTTAAAAACTAAAAACGCGTAGGAAATTTTTATTTTAAATTCATTTTCGAAACTCATTTTTCTAATAAAATTTCGGCAGTATAACGACTGTATTTTTAACGTTCCCGAAAAACCTGTTTACAAAAATATCAACACTTCAACTATTTTCAGTACCAACCCAACTTCTGATTGCCCGTAGGCCTCAATCATGCATTTGATTGTTAAATCAACTTATGAAAATTCAAATGACATTTAACGAACCGCATTTAAATCAAAAACAGTTTAAAAACAGTTATAAACAAATAATTACACTTTTTAAATTACTTATACATTTCAAAAGATATTTACATGGAAATATAACTGCTGAAACAAAATGAGCTAATCAATGATGTCGTGTCGCGTTGGCTCGCCCGCTGGAGGTAATGCTACTGATCGGCTACCTGCTGAGAGTACCTGAGGAGGTTTTTATATAAAACAGAAATAATGAGCTAGAAGCTCAGTGAGTGATAATTTACCTTTTCTTTGAAACTCTGGTTTTCAAAACTTCCTCCTCTAAAAACATTTGAAAACTACTCTTTGTTTCTAAAGCGTTTCAAACTTAAATCTCTGAAATATCAACTTAAATAAAAGAATTCATATATAAGCACATGCACGTATTCAAATACAAAACTTGCAACTGTAAATCATAAATAACTTCAATAATAATTCTAAAGTATCTTTTATCTCAAATAAACTTTTCTTTTAAAAGCCGTTTCTCGATATCTTTCAAAATTATCATAGTATCCCTAAATCTGGGGTCTCTCGAATCTAACGGCTATGTGCGGAATTTCGCAGCGCTAACCATAGCTCGTCAACTCTTGAGACATCTCGCGGCTATGTGCGGAATTTCTCAGCGCTAACCATAGCTCGCCTACTCTGAGACATCTCGTGGCCATGTGCGGAATTTCTCAGCGCTAACCATAGCACACGAAACACTACCCCACATCAGTAATGGCGACTCGACTGACAGACTCTGACACTTATCCCCCATGTTAGTGACTTATCCCTCCCCAGGACTGTGCCAACTGAAGTAGGATAGACCGATCGGGTCTAAACTGCTCTGTAATCTCTGAAAATCCCTGAGGGGATACTTTCTGGTTTTGAAAACACTTTTCCTTTTCTACTTTAACTTTCAGGTGCAAAAGCACAAATCTCTTTTCTGAGTGCGTAAAGCACTAAAATCTGATTTCTGAGTGCATTAAATACTATGATATCTTTGGTAAGTGCAAAAGCACAAAATAGCATCATTTCAATCTCTAAATTCATGCTCATATCAATGCATTTAAAGTAATTTCATGCTGTTACTCATCAAATTAACTTAATAATATCAAATACTTTTAAAATCTTTCAAATAAAGTTTACTCACAAAACTGATAGCTGAAAATGGTGTGTGCGGTGCCCCTAATCCTCTCGCCTCGATCCTCGAGCTCCCTCGTCACCTACACAACATATGGAAGCATAAATTTACACTCACGTCAACTTCTGGAAACTTGAAATTATCAAATTACATAATCGTCCCTCCAACTAGTTCATCGCACGAATTCGCCTTATCTTTAACTTTTCACTATTCTCTTGGTTCCTTAAGCTCCCAATAAACGTAAATCCATTTATTCATCAACTTATTTTCACTCAAAACCAACCGATAACGAATCATAACCAAATCCGCTTCGAAATCAACTTAATCATCAACTAAATCATCAATTTCAACTTTAATAACTCACCCAATTTCTTCCCTATGGAATCACTTTCTTCCTCTTCACGTTGAGCTTGATTCGGGACTGGATTGTAAGCGTAAACGAACTGATTTGGACTGAGCTCGGGCTGGATCTCCTCTCTCTTTCTTTTCCTCCTTTTTTTCGCGCGGTTCTGATCTGGTTTCTGCTTGTTTTTGCACGTGATGGAGGCTGGCTTCGCCGTCGATCAGCGACGATTTCGCGTGCGGGATGAGCTGGTTTTGGCCGCCGTTCAGCTTCGTTTCAGCTCGATCTGGTGCGGGTCGGTGACAGGTGCTCGTCGGCGTCGTCGCGGCAGCGAACAAGTCTGGTTCGCGACAGTTCTGCTCCGTTTGGCGTTGCGCGGCAGCGATCAGCAGATCTGCTTCGTTTCAGCGTCGCGACGTCAAGTTCTGCTCCACTTCGATCAGCTCGGTTCTGTGGCGAGGTGCGGCGAGTTTGGCGACGGTCGGCCGGCGGTGGTCTGCTCGGCTGGTCGGCGATCCTCTCCCTCCGGCGTCACGCGGCTATCTTCTTCTTCTCCTTTCTTCTTCCTTCTCTTCTCTTCTCTTCTCTTCTATTCTCTTCTCTTCTCTCTTCTTTCGGCGACAGCTCACTCTCTCTCTCTTTAGATTTTTAGACAACTTTTTGGTTTCTATTTTCCTCCCCAAACTATCCTCAAAATGACGGTCACGTCCTTTAAAAATATTGGTCTCCCTCTTGACCTTTAGCTTAATTCCACTTTGACCATAATTATTAAAACTTATCTTCAATTTAGTCCCTTATCATCTTAAATACTCACTCGATTTCATTCACCATTTTACCATTCCATTTTATCTCCAATCGAGTTTAAATCAATCTCTAAGGGTTCCCTATATCCTTAGGCATTTCTATGGACAATTTCGGGTCTCCGATAATTATTTAGAGACTGCTTTCGGGGAGATCCGTAAAATTACGATAAAGAGCTTACATGAACTTTATCATAAGGATCCTTCAAATCAATTTCTGCTTCCGCCACCACTGTTCCTATACCCAACCAATCTAATAACTTGCAATGGTTTCCACTTGATCCACAAACTTGACTTGTAGAACCCCTCGACATGGGCTACATTTGCATAAAAATTTAAATAATTACGCCTATAAAAAAAATATTATGGAAATACATTTATATATGAAATTAAGTTGGAAGAATAAATAATAGAAATTTTATGAATATTTACCTTTGTTGAAGGTTCAGTACATGCAACACTCTTACTAGCTCCCATTGAATTTGAGCCACTTAAATATTGTGTCTACGAAAAAAATCAATAGTATGGTTGTGAGGGAACATAAATAAGGGGGAAAAAAAATATTAAATACCCATATTTGACAACTTATAAATAACAAACTCAATATATAAAACTATATATATATATATATATATATAAACTTAATCAATTTTATAAAAATTTTGACAGAGTCTCCCCTGTTTTTTGAACTTACCAAAAATTTAATTTCCCTGCAAATTAAAATACTTTCACAATCGATCCAACCAAAACAACGTCTCTCCATAAATAAATACTCATATATGACAACATATAAGTAACAAACTCAATATATAAAACAATGTATATAAACTCAATTAATTTTACAAAAATTTTGACAGAATATCCCCTGTTTTTTGAACTCACCAAAAATTTCATTTTCTTACAAATTAAAATACTTTCACAATTGATCCAACCAAAACAAAGTCTCTTCGTAAATAAATACACAAACAATATATATATACACAAACACACATATAGCAAAAAATATAAAAATATACTTACACCCACTTGTGAAAAAACAAGGATACGGGAAAAAAAAAATTAAAGACCAAAAAAGGAGAATTAAACAAATTTTAGATGGGTACGTGTTATTTACAGACTGTACGGGAGGTATACATGCTAGTATTTGAGTTTGATTTACGTTCGGTAAATGAGTCATAAGCAAATTTGTCAAATTAGTAACTGTTTGCTTCAGAGTTGTCATCTCAGAATCAACATACTGTTGGTATTGTGTAAAGTTTTGTCTACCAACCACAGATCCATATACAGTAGATGGTGTTACACCATGACCCATTCCTCAAACTCGATCTCGATGCTCTAGACCTAAACCTTGAGTGATAGGATCATCTCCAAGTGAAGATTGAAATTCTTTATGTAGTGTCCCAATTTGCTCCTATATATGATGTCATATGAGATTAATATTAAAAAAACTATATACAAGTAATATAATTAATATAATAATTGAATAAATGAACATAACATACAATTTTTTTAACAGCGTCTTTATTCACTGCCCTCCCATCTTTGTGCATGTGATTGGCTATCCATGTTTCAACTCTATCGACTTCGGGATTTTTATTTTCATCCACTTTTTTTGCTTTCTAATATTCATATACAAACAAACAAATATACATATTTTTCGATTTTTATTTCTAAAGTTGTTAGAGAATAACACATTTATGAAATCATGTGGATTTTTTGAGCTTAAGAAATAATAAAAAAGAATGAAACAATAATTTATTTAATTCTTACCAAATCTTATCGTAGGTGTGCCATCCCTTTAAGACTTGTTGTGTGTGGAGTAAGATTTTTTTTTGACAACTTAGAAAAATGCTTACTAGTAGCCTAAAAAATTGTAAATTTAGTCAGAATCCATTACCGTTTTACATGGCAGCTTAAAAATATATGAATATATAATTACCTCAAATTCTGAAGACAATCGATGATGCACAAATGCAATCCAATCCTGTTCACTAACGTTTGGTGGTTTTAACATTTCGTATCTTCTTTGTGCATCGGGACCAGGAGGAATGTCTCTAATTTGTTTTGTTATCTTGCCTTTATAGTGTCTCCAACACTCATTCATTGCTTTTAATGTCTGAACTTTCATTGAATCATCAACACCAAATCGTAACTGCAGTTGTAAGTTACGATTAAATAAATATCCAACATTAATATTATAAATAAATGAAACCAACAACGCAATACAAACATACCTTTACAGTCTCCCACACTGTATCTTTTAATATTTTTGGTACTTTATCCCAACTAATATAGATTATGGGTATCATTTGAGCTGCAAATGCTCTATAACCTGAACTAAAGATCACTGAATTTTGTCCAATTGGCTGTCCTACTTCATTAATTTGTATCCCTATAGCTTTCACCTTAGCCATTTTTTCATAGTCTAAACGGTTTGGACCTCGTCCTTTTCTTTTCTTTTCACCACTGGAGCCATCTGAAGACTTACCGATCAATGTTTCTTCCGTCGACATCTGAAATATTATAGAAATATCATATATATTAGTAGCCAACACATAAATAATAAATTCAATATATACAACAATATATATAAAGTCAAGCTAGTTTATGAAATTTTTGACAGAGTTTCCCTTATTTTCTAAACTTACCACAAATTTAGTTCACCTGCAATTGAAATACAACATAATTTCACAATAGATCCAACCACTTTTGAGACTCTGTCTCTCTATAAATACATACACAAATAATACATATACACACACACATTGCAAAAAATATCAAACAATGATTCATTCATTACAAATTATTGTTAAATGTTTACAACCAATTCTTCACAGTCTATCCGAGCATAATCCTCACTTTCATCGACACTAGAATCAAGTTCAGATACATCTAATGGTGTAGTTGACATATAAGCATGCTCATCAAACTTCTCTAGATCATGAAAACCTCTTGGAGGTGCTTTAAGGACAACATACTATTTAGATGTATCATTTTCCCTAGAATAAAACACTTGTGTTGCTTGTGAGGCTAAAATGAAAGGATCTCTATCCCATTTATTTACACGAGCGCTAAAATTAACTAGTGTGAACCCATCTATAATTCTAACATCACTTCCACTACTCATCCAATCATATTTGAACAATGGAACACGAAATGCTGAGAAATCCAACAAAAGTGTTTCCCTTAAAACTCCATAGTAAATCATCTTCTTGATCACTTGCATACCATCTCTTTCATTACAAAAAGTTTCTGCTTCAAGGGAAACACCACTATCTTGTGTAGTTTTCTCACTATCTTTTGTATAGTATCGTTTCCCATTCACAAAATAGCTTGAAAAAGTGGTGACTTGCATACTTGGTCCAATTGCAAGGAATTTTA
The DNA here is from genome assembly GCA_021234005.1 of Nephelium lappaceum. Lineage (NCBI taxonomy): Eukaryota > Viridiplantae > Streptophyta > Magnoliopsida > Sapindales > Sapindaceae > Nephelium > Nephelium lappaceum. Next base: position 82,543 of record JAIZFV010000570.1, read on the forward strand.
GAGTTTGAGACATATCCATGCTATTGGATTGATTGAGCACCTATTTTAAGTCATTACGATTTAGATTATCAAGGATAAAAAACTAAGGTAAATAGATAATTTAATAGAACTTATAGGGTAGTGAATATACCTTATTTCTGAACCATGTTACAAATTCTCTAGTATGTCTCCTTTGCAACAAAATAGGTCTACTTAAAAGATTGGGATCTAATCGTTGAAGCTCTTCCAAGTGCATGCTAAGAAAACATTTATAAAAATAGAAACAACAAGACTAAATAAGTATAACATTAATAATTTTTACTAATATTTAAACTATGTTCAACACCTAAAATAAAACACTTACTTAATATATGGTTGCACTAATGTACTATTCAAAAGCATATACATATGTGCAATCTGTAGCATGTCAGCAGAAATCGTTTTTAACGTTGATGCAGATGTTGGATGTCCTTAAACTACATTTTGAAACACAAAATCTTCATTTCTATTATGCTTCTCACCAATATCTGCTGCTTGTGGTATATACTTACTACAAAATTGCATGCATTCATCGGCTAAATAGCATTCTGCTATGCAACCCTCTGGTCGTGCACGATTTCTTACATATCCTCTTAACACTTTCATAAATCTATAAAATAAATGTATAAAGGTAAATAAAATTTGATTATATCATTAATCTTAATTCATATATGGAGAATAGTGTAGGGTTAATCTTTCAAAAGGGTACATCCAATGATATTGAACCGGTCCATATAAGCGAGCTTCTCTTATTAGATGAATTGTAAGATGTACCATTATGTCAAAGAAAGAAGGAGGGAAATAATGTTCAAGCACACACATAGTAACTGCAACATCATCTTCCAATGCATCTAACTTATCTTGATCTAACACTCTTTGGCATATTTCATTAAAAAATTAACACAACCGAAATATGACAATTCTTGGCCCTTTAGGCAAAAGACCTCATATTGTCACTGATAATAAATGTTGCATCAATACATGATAGTCATGCGACTTAAGCCCAACTATCTTGCATTCATTCGACGAGATGCAATTAGAGATATTTGAAGTATAACCGTCTGATATCTTTAAATTTAATAATCTCTTGAGAAATTATTGTTTTTCTATCTTTGATAGAGTATGTGATGTTGCAGGCAAATACAATTTATTTCCATCATCTTTCACATGAAGATCTTACCGGATCCTAATGTCTTCCAAATCTCTACGAGAATTGACACCATCCTTGGTTTTTCCATTGATATCCAATAACATGCCAAAAAGACTTTCACCAATATTTTTTTTTTAATGTGCATCACATCTAAATTATAACGCAAACACAAATCCTACAAAAATTGTAAGTAACTATATTATTTACACATAGTTAAAAATAATAGAATAAGTTAATTTTTGATTAATTTGAATTGAAAATCTTACCTCCAAATATGGAAGATCAAAGAATATTGTTTTTTTTTTTTTTTTCCATATAGGATGACCTTTTCTCTTCCTTTTTCCATTTACATTTTTCGCCCAATCATTTCAACTCCTGCACATGCACTTCTTACTTGTTTACCATCAAGAATCTCTGGAGAATCGCCCATTTCTTCTTTCCCATTAAACCACTATTTTTCTTTCGAAAAACATGATTCTTTGGAAGAAATCGCTGATGACCCATAAACACATTTTTATTACTATATTTTAATCTTTGTGAACATATGTTCAACCCACATACAGGACAAGCATATTCACCTTTCACACAACATCTCGCTAAGTTTCCATAAGCAGGAAAATCATTTATAGTCCACATTAAAATAGCTTTTAAGTTGAAGGTGGACTTAGTAGATGAATCATACACTTGTGCCCCCGAGTGCCATAATTCATTCAAATCTTCAATTAATGGCTGCAAGTATACATCAATATCATTCCCCGATTGTTTTTTTCCTGGAATTAGTAGCGTTAGCATCAAATTTTCTTTCTACATACACTTCCACTGGGGTAGATTGTAAGTAACTAACACCATCGACTAACAACTATAAGATGTGCTTAGGTTGCTATAAGGATTGAATCCATCCGTAGCTAAACCTAACCTCAAATTGCGTGGCTCTGAAGCAAAAGATGGCCATATCCTATCTATAGTCTTCTAGGCTTCTGAATTAACGGGATGATGCTTCTTTCCATCTTGGCTTGTATGGGTAGAATGCCATTTCAAATTGTTAGCCATTTCAGTTGATGTAAACATTCTTCTAAACCGCCTAATGATTGGAAAGTATCGAAGTACTTTGGCCAGTACTCCTTTATGAATCTTTTTAGTAACTTTGTTTACTTTCCATCTAGAAGTCCCACATTTCGAAGATTCTTCATGATGCTCAAATTCTTTTCTAAACAAACAACAATCATTGATGCATGCATGAATTTTTTCATACCCTAAATCAAACACTTTCAACAATTTTTTGGTTGAATACAATGATTCTGGTAGAACATTATCTAATGGCAACATGTCTTGAACGATGTTAAGAAGTTCATCAAACCCTTTATCAGATAGACCATACGTAGCTTTATGTTTATATTAAGCTACAATAGCCAATAACTTAGTGTACGTGGAACAACCTTCATACAAAGGAGTTTCAACATCTTCCAACTTATCAGTGATGTCTTCGTCTCTTACTTTGACATCAGCTTCAACATTACAATCATTTCCAAGGTTTGCATCCCTATACATTCTAAATGCATTGGAAATGTTTTCAACGGGTGTGGAAGTTTTTAGGGGTTCCCTATGCATGAACCAAGTTGTATATTGAGGATCCATCCCATTAATGACTAAATGTTCATACACTATCTTAGTGTGATGATACCTCCCATTTAGACATTTTACACAAGGACAAAGGATGAAACCAGGATTTATTGAATGTTTGTTCGCGGCTTCAACAAAGTGTTTGGCTCCCTCTGTATGTTCTTTCGACACTCTAAAAGTTTACAAATGAAATATACAATATATTAAAAACATTCAAAGTTTAAATTTTATGTTCTTATAGATTGAGTTTAAAATATTAACCTTGAAAATCTTAACCACTCTTTATCCATTTGAAAACATATAACACTAAAAAACAAACCATGCAATAATATAGTGTTAAACTACAATAAAATTATTAAACTTTGAATAAAAAAAAAGAAAAAAAAAACACAATCATATTCACATACACATTCACCATATCTACATATATTACCATAATCTCATCTACATATATTACAATAATATAACATATTACAATAATATATTATATTTTTTTTTTAAAATTAAATTTCTTGACAAATTATATAATCATCACTTAACTAGAATATAAAAGTTCATAACCAAATTAGAAAAAGAAAACTATTTTTTCGTTAGCATAGATTAATTATATTAATTTACTTGTAGGACTATAACTAAATTTAACTTAACTTGTGATTTGATTATTATTCAATACAATCTTATATCAGTTATCAAACATAAAATAAGTATTGAGAGGTAATGACAGGAACAAAAATAGCAACAATTTATCATTGCAACTTTATTCTGAGAGAAGAGTGAAAGTATAAATTATCAATTTAATTCAATTGTTAAAGAACTTATATATATATATATATTAATCTTGGTAGACAAGCAAAAGACCATATCTTAGTAGATATATAAAAATTAATATATATATTAATTTTTTTAGTTAATAAAAATCAAAGAAAAAGTCTATTACGAAAAGATAAAATAGGAAACCTTTGCCATCACCTGAGGCAAAGGCAAGAAACCCACACGGCAAGCACACACTAATCTCATTGTTTGAATATTTTTGGACCACAAATAGAGCACGGTATAAAGAAGTAGCGCAAAACAAACAACATGGACATCAATATGGTTGGAACCATGTTTATTGATGTCTTTGTTTAGACTGCTCATATTGTTCTTCACACTTGGTTGGAATTTGAAAAGTCATTTGTCGTCAAAATATAAAATTGAGCTTTTAGAAAAAAATTGTAGTCTCTTTTTCTCTCTCAGTAGTTTTAAAGAATAATGTTCGACTATTTGTATAAGCAAAACGCAAACAAGAAAGGATTTTTCAGTTTTTAACACATATGTGATATATAATAAAATCCATAACACACAAAATTATTGATTGAAATATCAAAAAACACAAAATCGTAAAGTTCGTACCTTATTGACAAATAAAACAGCGAAAGAGGAGTATATTGGCCAAGACGATGGTGCTGGATGGTGAAAGAGTAGTAGATCGGACTTACACACAATGGCACCGGATGGCGACAATACTTGGTAGTAGCTGCAATAGAAAAATATAAGTGTCAAAATGAGAAGAAAAGGAAGAAATAATGAAATGTGGGAGGGTAGACTGGTTCCACACCTGCGTTAGAACTAGTTCGACCGGTGATCGTGGCCGAAATCACTCCGGCCAATCGCGTGGACCAAACAATAAGAAGCAGAAGAGAAAAAGAAGAAGAAGAAAAGGAGAAGGAGAAGAAGATCGATGAAGAAGAAAAGAGAGACCGCCGCGCGGACGGTCGGAACTAGTTTGATCGACCATCGCGCGGTCGGACTTGTTCTGGCTAGTCCAACGTCGACCAGAAGAAGAAGAAGAAATGGAGAAGAAGAAAAGAAGAAGAACAAGAGGAGAGGGAAGACTCACTCTCTCTAGATCGGCGGACGACGGTGAATGGCGAGCTCCCGGAGAGGTGATCGATCTGCAATGGGCGAGAGGCGTCGGTGGTAGCTAGGGTTGGGACAAAGGAGATGTGAGAGAAAGAGAAAGAGAGAGAAAAGAAAATGAAAATGGGAGGGGGGAAAGGTTTGGTGTCGTAAAAACACCCAGCGTTTCCATACCGGGCACACCGCCCGGCATGGAAATCCTTAATCCATGCCGGGCGGGTCGCCTGCCCGGTAAGGAAATCTGGTTATCCTTATCGGGCGGGTCATGCCCTGTAAGGATAACCATAATTCCTTACCGGACGGGTAGCGCCCGGATTGGAATGATGGTTATCCAAACCGGGCAGTACCCACTCGGTAAGGATAAAATAACAATTAATTTAAATGAATTCAAAATGATTATCCATACCGGGCGGGTGTATGGATAATGGAGTATCCATACCGGGCGCTCACCTGCCCGGTAAGGATAAAATAACAATTAAATAAAATACATTAAAACATGATTATCCATACCGGGTGGGCGACCTGCCCTGTATGGATAATTATGTTATCGTTACCGGGTGCAGCCCACCCGGTAATGATAACTATCATTCCATACCGGGCGCGACCTGCCTGGTATGGAATTATTATTATCCTTATCGGGCCCGACCCGCTCGGTAAGGATAATCCTTTTTCAAAATTTTTTTAAATAAAATATTAGTATCCATACCGGGCCTTTAAGGCCCGATATGGATACTCCGACATGGCTAGGCTGTTTTGTTGTAGTGCTTGTACAAATCTTTTTGTTTGGAGCAAAATCATTCAAATATAACCAATAGTATAACATAATAGAGTTTAAGCTGTTATTATGATTCTGTTTTAGCATTCCTTACAATCTAGAAAATGTTTTTAGCTACAATCATCATTCTGTTTATGTAGTAAATACTAATTATCACAGACCTCTTACCTCAATTTCAAAAGCTGGTAGCTCGCCAAAATCTTCCAAAGGAAAGCCCCACACATGGGCAACCTAACCTGTGAGTAATTCCACAAGTAGACAACTGATAGGAACTTGCTAAAAGAACACTCCACAAGTGTATGATCCAATTGGCAAGCAACCAATGTTGTAAGCAAGCAATAAGGCATAAAGGCTAGAAAAGCGCAGAGCAGGAAAATACTGAAAATATTAGAACTATTGAAAAAATTGTTCTAAGTGTAAAGAAAATATGAGAAGTAACAATATGTGTATTTTGGAAACAATACACCTTTTGGGAAAAGACATATCTATTAAATAGACACATTTATTTAAAAATAAAATTATGTGTCTTTTGGAAACAATACACCTTTTGGTAAAAGACATATTGAAAAGGTGTCAATGTGTCTATAAAAATTGAAAAAATAGATAGATCAAATAATCAATTTTTTCTTCTTGTTTTTGCCTGTGTTGTTTCCAAAAATACTATGTTCAAATTACTTTTAGGATTTTCATTGTTGCTTTACTGCAAATTCTCTATTTGTCTTATCCTAGAAGCTATTTGCAAGATTAATTCCTTGTAAGCAACTCTATCAAAGAGGGGGCAAATATCGCTTTAAGAAAAGTGTATTTTATATGTGTTTTAAGTCTCCATTCCTATAAAAAATTTATTTCAACAAGAACATTATGAGAGGCAAGCAAAAGGATACTCAATGCAAAGTTCAAATTATGTAAACAAAAAAAAAAAAATGTAAGTTTAGAGAGCTCGCTTTTTTTACAATCCCCTAGGAAAAGTTAAGCAGCTTATAGGTGAGCTTATATCAAACCAAACAAAAGTTTCATAGATAAGAAAAGAACATTTGAAAAAAAAAAAGCTAACAATGATTTTAAAATAAAGAGAAAGCTGTTGAAAAACGGGACCAAGTCAGCTTTTGAAAAGCTTGATTCCATTTATGTAAGCAGAAGAAGTAGCATCGTTAAGCAGCGGGCCTTTTAGAACGATCAAAACCACCCTTTGATGTGAATAAAGTGACAAGTGCACATGTGGAAGAGCAGAATAAAGTAAAAAGCAGATCAAAGAGAGAAATCAAAAGGCCTTCGAGATTCTTAGAATAAGTAGTAGTAGTGTGTTAGGCAAAAGACTTGGGTTTGCAACAGAATTTGGTTGGAAGTTGTAACTGGAACATATTGTAGCAAGTTTTTTGTAACAGAGAGAAATGAATAAAAAGCATTGAGAGTTGAGAGGGAAGACATCTCAGTCATTCATCCAATTATGTTACCTCTTTTCTCATCCTCTTCATTTTGAAGTTTGCTATATCCATTCTCAGATTCTTTTTCTCATCTTCGGTTTTATTTTCTCTTTCTCTCTTCTCATCTCAGTTTTCTTTGACATTCACCAGCACCCACATCAATTGGTGCTTTCAGCAAGGTCATGGTGACAACCACTCGAACCAAGATTGTAAAGGGTCAGATGGACAAGCAGGATCAATCAATTCATGAAGTTTGTAAAGAGGTGCAAGGAATCGTTTCTCAATTGCACGACATTTCTTTCAAATTTTTCGCCATGTTCGCTGACTGGCAGCGGCAAAAGCAAAAGATTTTATCATCTTCATCATCTCCAACTCATAACGATAATGGAGTTCCACAAACGCAAGTAGGTGGCAATGCAATAAATTTAAAGCCATGAAAGATTGATGTGCCGAGATATGAAAGTGGAGATCCTCAGGGTTGGATTTTCAAGATCCAACATTATTTTGATTTTCATAATACATCTGAAGAAATGAGGTTCCAAATTGCTTCATTGTATTTCGATGGGAAAACGTTGGCTTGGTATAAGTGGCGTCAAAAGACCAAAATTGTTTCTCGAAGTGATTTCTTGTAATCTCTTCAAATGAGATTTGGTCCATTAGAGTTGGAGGACTATCAAAGGAAGTTACCTAAGTTGGTATAGACTGCGTCAGTATTAGAGTATCAAGACGAATTCGAGAATTTGTCTAACAAAGTAAACGGGTTACCGAAATCTTTCTTGCTAAACTACCTTTTCTCTATTTTAAAACCTGCCATTCAATATAGCAAAAATTCAAGAACTTAAACTTCAACAAAGAAATACAACACCTAAATTGTTCTCCTCTTATCCACCGATATTGCCAAACCCATAGCAAAAACCTTTTAATTCTTCAACAAACAACCTTTTCTAAACAAATACATGCAAACACTTTCAAACCTTTACCAAATACCAGCTAGAATTCAACCTACAATAGCGCTAATAACCATCCCAAAAACAATGTCCATAAGTTATCCTAAAGCCAAATTCAAGCCAGACGCTAGCAAGGTTTATGCTTCTACTATGATGAGAAGTATACTTTTGGCCACAATTGTAAAGCTTCAGCATCATATTGATTGTTCCTGATTCTGACAAAATTCATTTTGAAGAATTCCAAGAGACGATCATTGCAAAGAAGAGTGACGAAGCCATTGATGTTATCAATGGCACACCCCAGATCAGTTTACATGCTATGTTAGGGATCTTGATGCCTCAAATGTTGAAATTTAAAGGCTCAATTGGAAAAATAGAGGTATAGATTTTAGTTGATGGGGGAAGCACCAACAATTTTCTACAATCAAAGGTGATTTCAATGCTTAATTTGCCAATCACTAGTGATGGACAATTTGAGGTTATGGTGGGCAATGGTGAAACGCTGAAATATGAGGGATTGTGCACGACAGTACCTGTGCAAATTCAAAAGCATGTTTTCTTGGTTGATTTTTGTATTTTGCCTATTTAAGGAACAAAAATGGTATTAGGAGCTAGTGACTACAACTCTTAGGGCCCATTTTAATTGATTATCAAAAGCTAATCATGGAATTCTCATGTGATAATGAGATAATTCGTTTGCAAGGTGACAAACAATGTTTTTCAGCAACAAATGTCAATGAATCAATTACAAAAGATGCAGAATAAAGGTTTTATTTCCTTTATGTTCCATATTACATTGCTATAAGAGATGGAAGAGGGAGGGTTCAAAGAAAGTTGAATTGAATGTTGATGTACAATAGTTACTACAGGAGTTTGAAGATGTATTTGATGAGCCCAAAACATTGCCGCTGCATCGAGAAATGGATCATAAGATTCATCTACTACCAAATTTGATGCTAATAAATGTCAAACCTTACCGCTATCCACATTTTCAAAAAGGAGAAATAGAGAAACAAGTGTCTAAGATGCTATAATCAAGTATCCTTCGACCGAGTACATAACTATTTTCTTCTCCTATTTTGCTAGTTTAAAAAAAAAAATGGAACTTGGAGATTTTGTATTGAGAATGGGGCTCTAAATAACATCACAATGCTAGGTTCCAACTATTGATGAATTAATGGATGAATTAGGCAGTTCAACAATTTTTTCTAAGTTGGATTTGAGAGCAGGATACCACCAAATAAGAATGAAACCAGCTGATGTTCACAAGATGGCTTTTAGGACACACCAAGGGCATTATGAGTTTTTAGTAAGGTCGTTCGGTTTAACCAATGCACCCTCTACATTTCAAGCAACAATGAATATGATTTTAAAGCCATTTTTTAGGAGGTTTGTAGTAATTTTTTTTTTTAAATGACATATTGATGTATAATCCTAGTTTGGAAGAGCATTTGATTCATTTGCAAAAGTTGAGTGACAATCAGTTTTTGATAAAAAAGAGTAAATGTGCTTTTGGGCAAGGTTTAGTAAAATACTTGGGCCATATTATGTTTGGTATAGGGGTCAGCATGGATAGAAACAAAGTGCAAGCTATGTTAGATTAGCTTTTATCAAAGAATCTTTAGAAGCTAAGAAGATTCTTAGGCTTAAGGGGCTATTATAGAAGATTTGTTTGGTCTTATGCTACTATTTAGCACCACTTACTGATTTGCTTAAAAAAGATGCATTTCAGTGGAGTCATTTTGTGCAAGAAGGTTTTGATAACTGAAGTTGGCTATGAGCTCATTACCGATGTTAGTTTTGCCAAATTTTAAGGACGATTTTGTAGTTGAAATAGATGTTTCTAAATTAGGAATTAGAGTAGTGTTAATGCAGCAAGAACACCTAATTTCCTACTTTAGTAAAAAGCTTTAACTTCCAATGTAGCAAGCTTCTGTGTATGTAAGAGAGTTATATACGATCATAGAGGCAGTTAAGAAGTGGCATCAATATCTTCTTGGTAGATGTTTCATCATCAGAACGGATCAAAAAAGTTTGCGTGCTCTATTAGATCAAGTAATTCAAACACCGAAGCAACAACAATATTTGGCCAAATTAATTGGTTATCAATATATCATTGTTTACAAGCTGGGCAAGAAGAATAGGGCAGTAGGTGCTCTATCATCATAGCCTGATGATATGGGAATGCAATTTTTGGTAATGTCTCATGTGCGTTTTGAACTTTTAGATTTGCTCAAATAAGAGAATATGACTTCAGAGTTCTTTCAAAATTTATACAAGAAAATGGCTGCGAATTTAGATGAATTAGATGAATATGAGTCACGAGATGGGTTGTTGTTGTACAACGGCAAGTTGTTGATCCAAATTCACCTTTGGTACAATAAGTATTACATGGGTGTCATACAACATTGATGGGAGGCCATAGAGGAATTAAAAAAATGATAGCAAAGGTATGTACTATGTTTATATGGAAGAGACTTAAAAAGGATGTTCAAAAACATGTGAAGGCTTGTTTAGTTTGTCAGAAAATAAAATATCAGAATCATGTGCCTGCGAGGTTAATGCAGTCATTGCCGATTCCAAAAAGGATTTGGGAAGACTTGTCCATGGACTTTATAATGGGTCTTCCTAATTCACATAGTTATGCAACTATTCTGGTGGAGGTCAATAGGCTCTCAAAGAAAGCTCATTTTTTAGCATTAACCAAGACCTATTCAGCTTCTAAAGTTGCCGATTTGTTTGCTCAAATGATTTGTAAGCTACATGGCTTACCACGCTCTATTGTTTGTGATAGAGATGTTGTGTTTTTGAGCAAATTTTGGTGTGAATTATTTGTTTTGAGTGGTACTATTCTTAAGAGGAGTACGACTTATCACCTGCAATCAGATGGTCAATCTGAAGTGGTTAACAGAGTGTTGGAGCAATATTTGAGATGTTTTGTGGTAGAGCATCTGAGAAGATAGGTCAAGATACTTCATTAAGCTAAATATTACCATAATGTATCATTCCATTCTTCAATAGGTTTGACTCCATTAAAAGTAGTATATGGTCGTGAACCTCCTTCACTACTTGATTATGTTCCATGACAACTTCAACAGAATTGGTAGATAGGGTGTTGATAGATAGACAAGAGGTGCTACAACAACTCAAAGACAATTTATAGAGAGCACAAACTATAATGAAGAGAGTTGTAGATGCTCATAGGTGTGATGTGCAGTTCAAACCTAGAGATATGGTATATATAATACTTGTTTAATAATAATAAAAAAAGGAATATGATCATTATTTTTGTTTTCTGTTTCATATTTTAACATTGTAATGGTGTGGTCCAATTAATTGTCTAAAATAATTTAGCTTGTTTTAGGTCCAACAATATCAAGTGAAATAAGCCCATTTGTTTTAAAGAAACTACTATTAATACATGTTTTCCATTGAACTCATTTACTGGTGAAGTATAATACCCATTACATGTGAGACGAGGACTATGGGTGTAGACTTGCAGGTCTAAGCATAGGAGCTATTGGCAAAAATTACACACGGAGAAATCATGACGTGCAATTAACAATACCACCATTTAATGAAAATTATATACTGGTCAATTTTGAATCCATGAATTTAGGGACTAATAATGATGACTATAAAGGTTTTTGGGTCTGCAATTATTATTCTACACAATTTCTGATATATGGATAGATGGTTAAAATAAATCAAGAAGTAGTTAAAAATATTAATGTCCTCTCGTGAGTCTCTCTTAAGAGAAACAGTGCAAAGGGAGTGAGGTCCTTTTGGGGTTATCGGTCTCTCATAGGGCAAAGTAGGGGTTAAGTTAGGGTTTTGAGCTTCGTTTGTCTTCTCTTTCTTTCAAACCCAATGGAGGAGGAAGAGATTGCCAAACTTTATCGAGGGCTTTCTCTTACGAAAGAGGAAGTTTTGGTATGTAGTATAGAAGGAGAAGATAGAGAGCTAGGGTTTGCGATGGTTGATCATTTCTTATGGGGAAGGTGTTAGTATGTAAGTGAGTCAACCAAGAAACGTTCACAACGATCATCGAACAGCTATGGAAGATGATTGGGAAGGTAGAAATGGAGTTGATTGGGTATAACCTGTTTATGTTTTATTTTCAAAGGAAGGAAGATCACAATCTTGTGTTGAACAGGGTTCATGGCATTTCAACAATAGCCTTATTGCTCTTGAAATCCCTTTGGGGATGGAGGATATCTCAAGGTTAGGTTTTGATAAAGTAGACTAATGGGTTCAAATACATGATGTCTCCTTGTTGTGTATGGATAGGGTTGTGGTTGGGGTTCTTGCAAAACAAATAGGGGAACTCAGGGGTTTGCTTGATGACCCAGCAAAATATAGGGGCAAATTTCTTAGGGTTAATTGATTGATATTAGTAAACCATTGAGAAAAGGATTACTAATTAATTCTAGAAGATTGAAGGAGATGGTATGGGTTGACCTGAAATACGAACGCTTACCTGAATTTTGTTTCACTTGCGGTCGGATAGGCCATGGAAGTAAAGATTGCATGGATGAATCTGTAAAGGAGGATGTGAAGATTAGGAAGACATTAAGATGTGGTTCATGGCTAAGAGCCTCTTCTTAGGAAGGATATATCGAGAGAGAAGTGACTAACCATATAGATGCTTCCTCGAGCAAGCTAAGGACAGTCTCTTATGGAGAGAAAGGTAAGCAGAGGGTGAATCCAAGTGTAAATACAGATGGGGTAATTGGAAAAAAGGCCTGAGCTGGGAGTCTCTAGTATACGTGGCTATAGTAAAAGCGTAGTGGACTTGAGTATTAACAAAGTTTCCAAAGAGGTAAGGATTATGACTCAAACAAAAGAGGGGCGGAATTTGGGAGGAAACATTAAGGCCCCACTAGGGTTAAAAAATGACTTTAAAGAAGGCCACCAATCGTCTACCCAAGTTGTAGTTTTTAATCCAAAAAATAGTCTAAAGGGCAATAAGAGTAGTAGTAGTGGAAAAGGTGACATGGATAGCAAGTTGGGATCAGAGATGAATATTCAAGTAGAGGAACCTATGACTTTATTACAACCTTCAGAAGCTCCTGGCATAGGGGCGGGGCAATGGCCATGGTTACAAGCTCTATCAAAAAAGCCATTAAGAAGTGGAAAAGGTAGCCAGAAGGGGTCCAATCATGGGGAAATTAGGTTGTCCGATTAGTAAAATGCTGATGATACAACACCCTATTCAAAAGGGTACTAAAAATTGTAGTGTGTCTACAAAAGGCTTAAGTAAAAGTATAGGAAAACAATACTTGACACCTTCTCTTGGGATTAAAGGTAAGAAAAAAAGATTCATCTAAGTTAGAGGGTTCAGTTGGGAGGGAAAGAAAGAAGTTGGTGTTTGATGGTATTAAGGGGAAGATTGTAAGAAAAACAAGGTTTGTTTAATGGAGGATGGGAAAGAGTTGACTCTAACGGCGAAGCCTATAGACTAGGCCCATCGATCGCCATGATTATCTTGAGTTGGAATATATGGGGCTTGGGAAATCCTCGTATATTCGGTGCCATATTGAGGGTCTTAAAACGTCATTCCCCAAGCTTGGTCTTTCTGAGCGCCTTTTTGGTTAGCTACTCTAGTAAGAGTGAAGGTCTGGGTCTTTTTTGGAAGGATGATGTAGATGTCACTGTTCTATCCTTTTTGTCTGGTTATATAGATGCTACAGTTAACATGGAGGATAGATCCAAATAGAGGTTCACTGGTTTTTATGGGAATCCAAATCAATCCAAAAAGGGAGAGTCGTGGAAATTAATTAGAAGAATCAAGAATGTGAGTTGGCTTCCTTGGATCATAGTAGGTGACTTTAATGAAATCCTAAGTAGTAATGAGAAGACTGGAGGATCCGATAAAGCAGCAAGTGGTATGATCGCCTTTAAAGTAGTGTTGGTAGACTGTGACCTATCTAATTTAGGGTGTTCAGATGCTCAATTTACTTGGAACAATCGAAGAGAAGGAAGTGCTAATGTTCAGGAGCGCTTGGATAGGTATTTGGTTGATTCCAAATGGAGGGATCTTTTTGTTGATGCTAGGGTGGACAACCTGAGGTTTAGTTTTTTTGATCATAGGGCTATTTTGCTAAGCTTCAATGAGGGGTTCAAAAGTGAAGTTCAGCAAAAGTTTGAACCATTTTGGCTCAAAGAGGATGATTATATGGATATTGTCAGGATAAGTTGGGAGAGGTGGAGCTTGGCTTTCACTGCTATAGATCTTACTTAAAAAATCTATTAGTGTGCAGTTGCATTATAAGATTCGAGTAAGGTGAGGTTCAGGTCTCCGACAAAAAGAATTGTAACCAAACAACGAGTCATTGAAGACCTTTATCAAAAGGTGTCTGTGCATAGGGTTATGAGCGAGATAAGATTGTAGGAAAAAGAATTGGAAGCTCTCCTCTCAATAGAGGAGCTTTACTGGCACCAGAGAGCAAGGGTTGACTGGCTTGCTGTGGGTGACTGCAATATGAAATTCTTCTATGCTCGTGCTACTACAAGGAAAAAGAAAAACTCTATAGTGAAATTGGTGGAGGAGAATGGTAAAGTTGCAACTTCTTTTTAAGATATCAGTGCTATAATTTGTAAGTATTTCAACCAACTCTTCATCTCTTCTTCTCCTTTAATCATTGAAATTGAAAGAGCCACAGCCGTAATTGATAAAAGACTTGATGACAACATGAGGAGGTTTCAGTCCATTCAGTTTAGTGCTGATAAAGTTAAAGATGCTCTGTTCTCCTTAGGACCTAATCGGGCTCCTGGCCCCAACGGGTTCCATGTGGTATTCTTTCCAAAAATATGGAGTGTGATGGGTAAGGATATCATAGAGGCTTGTTTGAAAGTTTTGAGAGGTGATATGTCAATAAGTGCTTTCAACTTTACTAATGTGATTCTCATCCCTAAATGTAGGAATCCTAAAAGTTGAAAGACTTAAAACCTATTAGTCTCACTTTAGTCATTTACAAAGTTGTGACTAAGATGATGGCAAATCGAATCAAAGCTACACTGCCCTTACTAATCTCCTCAGACCAGTTGGCGTTCATTCTTGGAAGACAAATCTTTGATAACATTTTGGTCTCTTTTGAGCTTCTCCACTCCATTAATAGTTGTATGAAAGGTAAAAGAAGTGTAATGGCCATAAAGCTTGATCTCAGTAAAGCTTATGATCACGTGGAATGGAGGTTTTTCAAAGCAATTATGAAGCAGATGAACTTTGCAAATAGTTGGATTAAGTTAGTGATGGATTGTATTTCCACATCCTACATCTCTTTCATTTTGAATGGCAATAAGGTAGGAGGTATTAAACCCTCAAGAGGTCTTTGACAGAGGTGTTTGTTATCCCTGTATCTATTTCTGTTGTGCATGTAGGCTTTATCTGGTGGTATCAAGAAGGCTAAAAGAAGCGGTAGAGGCTTAGGAATCAAGTGTGGCAATTCTGATGCTACTATCAGTCACCTTTTATTTGCAGATGATAGTACTTTGTTTTGCAGGTCCTTTGCTTCAAACTACAAGTTAATTACGAAGGTGCTAGATGTTTATGGCAGAGGTTCTGGGGCGGCAAATCTGTAAGCTCATGATCTCGTTTTATAGTTTTTATAGCATGTTCGGATAAGTTGTGATTAGAGATGTTAGTCCTAATGAGTATAAATTCTAGAAGTAGTGTTAAGAGTTAGGTAGAGACCTATTTAGAAGTTTTCATTAGTGATCGGATGGAAATAATATTGTTAGAACAAAATTTTAATAGTTTCGAATGCATTGGACAATAATGCCCTCGTTAGAGAACCATGAATATTTTTATTTTTATACCATGAGAAATATTTTTTTTAGAAATGGATAGACATGCAATTGAGTGTTAAGATACTCAATTGGAGTGTTACATGGCTAATTTAAGTGTTGGATGAGTGTAGAATATTTTTGGAATTTAATTGGATTAGAATGTGGAATAAAATCAATAAAGGGCAAAATGGACATTTTCAAGTACGTACATATGAATTGGGTGTGAGTGATTACATGGAATGAAATCTAAATCATGGTCCATGTGAAGTGAAATTAACCAATGGGAGAAGATCAAGTGTAAGTCAAAAATGATGGCTAGTAGGTTAACTTGGAATTAAATTATTGGATGTTAGATTAGTTTAATGAATGAGTGACAAGAGGACCAATCAAATGTCAACGCATACAATTAGGGGTTAAATTAGAAATATGCAAGAGTTTAAGGCATTTTAGTCAAAGGGTATGATGGTCATTTTAGCAAATTTGGAGACCCATTTATAAAGAGGAGTTGTCTTGAAAATTCTAGAAAAATTAAAAACAAAAATTGAGAGAAAGATGAGAGGAGGTGTTTGGCCAAAGCAAGAGGGTAGAGACCAAGAAATTTTTGGGGGATTTTGATGCCAAGCTTGAAGAATACATACTAATCAAAGCTAATAGGAGAAGATTGAAGAAGAAAGAAAGAAGAGAATTGATAAGTAAAATGATTTTAAAGTAGTTTGATGGATAGTTAGATTCAATAAACTTTTGATGGAACTAGATGTTTTTTGTTATGTGTTTGATGTAGATTTTCACATAAATCAAGTGTAAGAACTTCAAAGAACTCCAAAGGAGAGTTAATAGAGAGCAATCATTCAAGGTAAGCATTCTAAGGTTTTTACTAGTTCGTGCAAAAAAAAAAAAAAAAAAAAAAACAAACAAACAAACAAACAAATGTGTTGAGAAATTGAGTTAGGATTCGACTAAGTAAGAGGTTTATGTGCAAAATGTGATTTCTTCACCCTAATGCATTTTCATGTTAGTATGTTGGCACTTAAATAAGTATGAATAAAAGAAACACAAAGAGAATAAGATGAACGCAATTGATGTAAAAATTTGGAAATTATACCATTGTTCAAGTAGTTAGAATTAAGGGTAATGGCTAAGGTTTATCACTGAATGAGTTTAACTAGTTGATGTAAAACTTTGAATGAGTTAATGGAGGGTTGGAATGTTGTTAGAACCATAAATGGATTAAAGAAAATTGATGAGGTAAAGGCTAGCATGCATTCGGCCAAAAGGGATTGTTAATGACCAAAATTAAATCTAACTACCCAAATGTATTTTCATGATGTTAGATGTATATCTAAGTATGATTGAGTAAGGATAATGGATATATATATATATATATAAAAAAAAAAAAAAGAGGAGATTTTAAGGTTATTCTAAAGATCTATCAAGAATATGAAGTTAGCAGTTATAATACTTCAAACTTGGATTAGATGAGTGAGAATCAATGAAATAGATTTCATATAGTTGGAATTGGTAGATTCTAAATTAGAACATGTTATTTAGGTGAAGAAAAAGCAAGGGAGCCAAGGGAGGACCTTTGAAGCTCATTCTAGCAAACCTAAATCAAGTGAATGCAAAATTATTTTCACAAATGTTTATTGCTTATTAGTAAGCTTTCAAATATTTTATTAATGTTCAAGTATTTCAACTAGAAATGAGCATCTTGCTTTAGTTACAAAAATTTTCATGAAAAATAAAGCTTTTATGTTTATGCAAATAGAAAGCTTTTAAATTAGAAATGAGCTTTAAGCTCTCGTTGTAAAACTTTCTGTAAATGAGATAGTTTTTATGTTTTATGTAATTAGAAATGAGATTGTCAATTGTAAATTAGATGTGAAACAAATTTTCAAAGGCCAAGAGTATACCCAACTTTCTATATTATAGACCTAGTCGGTATATCTCACATATATATGACAAAGTCTTGGGGGGGAAGGGGTGGGAGGGATGCGTCACTAACATCGGGGGATTGAGTCCGTCGTGTCGCTCTCTATGTGTGTGGGATATTATCTCGCACTACGCTTGCGATGTAAAATTCCTCTCGTAGTTGTCGAGATGTCATTGTAGTGTCGTAACATGCAATGCTAGTAAAGTCGCCGTGTGACTTCACATTGAGCGGCGTTAGTTTAGTCGCCATGTGATTATAGCTTTATTGGGTTACAATTGGTGCCACTTTAGAAAGCAAAGTATAGCATTTCAATTGCCTTATTGAAAAAAAAAAAAAAAAGTTTATGGAATTGTTTTAGCATGTTATTATATTGATGCTAAACTAGCATTGTTATTAAATCTCACTAAAAAGTTTGAAAAATTATGAACACTCACTAAGCTTCATTTAGCTCATTATTCCTTTGTTTTGTTTTTCAAAAACCTCCTCCGGTACAAAGGCAGGTGACCAGGGCACACAATCTCCTTCCTTAGTTTAGGTGGGCTGGACTCGCTTGTTGCTTCTATGGAATCACATCATGCATATTTTGCATATTTTGTTAGACTCAAATTTAATACTTGTACTTATACATTTTGGTTTGTAAATAATCTTGTGGATTTTATTAAAGATGTATAGAGTTGTTAAACCCTTTTTAACTAAATGTTTTTGGGTGTGATTGGTTTAACTTAGTTTATTTGAAAAAAAAATGTAAACCAACTTTTTATGCATGAATGTATACATGTTTTGATGTTTATATGCGAAATTTTTGATTTTATGGTTTTGATGGATTGGTTTACTTGTGGTGGAGATTGAAATGATTTTATTTGAAATATGGTTGTGGAAGAAGTTGGGTTGAGACAAGTGGAAATATTTGAGAGTGTTTTCTATTATTTTCAGGTACTTTGGGAATTTTGGGAGTGTTGTAAAAGCAGACATTATGCTGCTGAAATTTTTACATAAATGATATTGACTTAAAAGAAATTGTTAACTTAGTTTTCAAAAATGAGATTAGAAATGAAAATGTTTTTAAGGGTTCGCTCCACAGAATCCTTTTAGTTATGTTAGTTAGGGTCTAGGAAGTTTCCATTGGGATGCCGGACAGAGCTTTCCGGATTTCAGAATAAAGAGATTCGGATTGAGTCATGTCAAAATCAACCTGGACAAGTATTCGATTTGTTTTAGTCCAAACACTACTCACCATCAAAAGGAAGACATACAACTCGTTTGGGTATTGGGAACGGAACTCCCTATGACTAGTATCTGGGTTTGCCTCTTTGGTTGGTAGAAACAAGGTGAGAACGTTCAACAATATCATAGAAAGGGTTTGGAAAAGGATGCAGGGTTGGAAAAGTCACCTTTTCTCTCAAAGTGGCAAAGAAATCCTTATTAAAGCAGTAATGCAAGCAATTGCTATGTATGTAATGAGTGTTTTCCAGCTTTCTCCAGGTCTTTGCAAAGAACTTGGCTCTCTTGTAGCAAGATTCTAGTGGGGTATGAAAAATGCGAAGGGTAAAGTTAGTTGGGTAGGATGAGAGAAGATTTGCCAATTGAAAGCGCTTGGAGGCTTGGGTTTCAGAGACTTATCTTTATTTAACCAATCTTTGTTGGCTAAGCAGGCTTGAAGAGTTCTGAATAATCCAAAATTCACTCACAGCTTGCGTCCTAAAAGCGAAATATTTTCCAACTCTGACTTTTTGCAAGTTGGGTGTAGACAAGGGGCTTCCCATGCTTGGAGAAGTCTGCTTTGGGGGAGAGATCTGTTAGTTAAAAGGTTGATCTGACAGGTAGGTAACGGCAAGGATATTGAAGTGTTCAATGACAAGTGGATTCCTAGACCGAACTCCTTCAAAGTCCTCACCAAATACAGATAGTAACATCAAAGTGGAGGAACTAATTATTCCCACCAGTAGACAGTGGAACCTTAAGAAGATTGATGAGCTGTTGCTGCCCATTGATAAAGCTCCTATTCTCTCGAATTCCTCTCAGCTATAGAGATGTCCCAGATAGCAAGTGCTGGTTCTTTGACAAAAAAGGGGCTTTCATGATGAAGAGTGGTTATAAGGTACCCTTCGAGAACCGTTTTTCTACTTGTAATGCTTCTTGTTCCTCAGGGGTCCTACTCATAAATGGTGGCAGGTCCTTTGGAATCTTTGTATCCCTCCTAAAATTAAGATTTTTGTGCGGAGAGCTTGTGTGGAGGCTCTTCTAATAAAGATGAACTTGTTTCGTCACAAAATTCTGGTTGATGAATGTTGTGACTTTTGCAAGGAGAAGCTTGAGAATGGAGCTCATGCCCTCTTTTGGTGCCAATGAGCTTCTAAAGCTTGGAAGTATTATGGTAAACATTCTGTTCTTGACAATTTCAAGCTTAATGAGGTGCTTCATATTTTGGTTGGAATTTGGCAGACTCATGGGAGTGATCTAGTGGTTGATATTTGTATGATTATGTGGGGTATTTGGTCTATCCATAACATCAGGTGCATTCGTCATAGTGGTAGAGATCTTGAGGTGGTTATTGATAAAGCTCTTGAGCTGTTGATGGAGTTTCAAAATACCAAAGCTGCGTTGGCTGTAATGCCTAAGGATAAAGCGTCCCTTTCTCTTTCTAGTTGGTGTCCCCCTCCAGAAGGCTGCCTGAAACTTAATTCTAATGTTGTCATTCGTCCTGCTTCTCTCTCGACAGGGCTGGGTATGGCTGTTCGCAATCATTTGGGTCGAGTTGTGGTGGCTTTGGCAAAAGCTTGGAAAGGAAATTATAGCCCAGAAATTGGTGAGCTGATTGCTCTTAGAAAAGGTTTACTTCTTGCTTTCTATTTACAGTTGAAGGTTGATTTTGTTGGGGTGGATGCCATGAGAGTTGCTTCTGCTGTAAATGATTCTTCTATTTCTAAGGGTGAAGCTTTCTCTCTTATCTCATATGTTAAGGCGTTGTGTGAAGTTATGGGCAGTTATAAGTGTCAAGTTATTTCTAGAAACGAAAACCGTTGGACATATAAGTTCGTTGTTTTAGCCTTATCTTCTTCAAAGACTCTCTATTAGCATGATGTCAATATTAATTGTATATTCTTTTGCAGTTCTAGTTTATAAAATTTCTCCTTTTATAATAAAAAAAATAATAAAACAAAATAAATCAAGAAGCTTACATGTGGTATATTCATGGATATATTAAAACCTATTCAAATTTTATGTCACAATATCAATAGTGGATAACTATATTGAATTACCTAAATTTTCATTTTGTTATGAAAATTTCCAATGTTTGTAAAATCCTAACCTATAATGAAGTTTTAATTAATTTTTTTTTTAATTTTATGCAGTTCATATGTTCATTATATTTATATTTATACCATACAATTAATATTATATTTTATAAAGAAGGTGTTTTTTAATATGATAGCTTCATGATTAATTTAACTTTTTTCCTAGTTTCATTAAAAACTTTTATGTTTTTTAGCCAAATTTCCATACTTTCCGTGAATTTTACTTCAATTTTTATCAATATCAATATTTCCATCAAATCGTAGTATTAATATTGTCATTGATATTGATATTCTTATCATGGATAACAAGTCGGAAGAAATGTCAATGAGGTTGGAGGTTTCAATTTTGATTTCTCTTCATTGATTAGAAGTCGGATGCAAATGCCAACGAGCTTGGAGGTTTCAATTTTGATTTCTAAATTAAATGTATTTTTCTTGGTTTGGTTATGTTCTTTAAGTTGTCTTATAAATTGTTAAAACTTTGCTTTCGTGATTTACAATTTGTGCAAATAATGGATTGGGTGATCAATTGTGATTGATCACTTTCTTTTTAAATATTGGAGAAAATTTTAAAATTTGACTGTTTTTTGATCGGTTTTTCTAGTTATAGATGTCTTTTTAGAGACAAATTTAATTTTTGTCTCTATAGACATCTTTTGGAAATTAATGTGGTTTTGTTCCTATATTATATGATTATATATCTAATTATTGTTCTTTTAGGGATGAATTTTTTATTTCTCCCTGGGGATGTTCTTTTTATGGACAAATTTTAAATTTTGTCTTTATGTTTTTCAAAAAGGAATGTGATTTTGTATCTTAGTTTATAATTTCACGTGTATATTTAATTATTATTCTTTTAGAGATAATTTTTCAATTTTGTCCCTTAGATTTCTTTTAGTTAGGGACTAATGTAGTGTCATCCCTATAGCATATTATTTTATATTTATATTCAATTATTATTCTTTTAGGGAAGAATGCGGTTTCAACTTTTATATATATATAATCATTATTATTCATTTAGGGTCAACTTTCTAATTACATCCCAATAGGTGTCTTTTTAGAGATGATTTCTAATTTTTGTCCATTTGGATATCTTTTTAAGGACAAATGTAATTTCGTATATGATTTTAAATTTATATTTAGTCATTTATCTTTTTAAGTATGAATTCTTAATTTTGTCCCTATGAAGGTCCTTTTAGGGATGGAAATGAGAATTCATTACTTTAGATGTTCTTTTATGGATGAATTTTATTTTATCCCTATAGAATCGTTTCAGGGACAAATTATTTACGTCCCTAAAAATTTTGTTCCAATTGCCATTTTCTCTTGTAGTGGTTTTTGTATTTCCTCAACTGTATTTTCCTTTAGTTGTGTCCTTATTGTTTGAGCAGCCTTATGACGATCATAGAACCATATTTGAAGCATACTCGTCATGAATTCAGTCAACGTCATCACGAGGTACTTGACAAGCAAATTTTAAGCAAGAGTTAAAACTCTCAGCAATGTTAGTTGTTATGACATTGTATCTTGTTCGTGGGCAGTGAACTCGAGACCACTTTTGTGGACCAGCTCGCATCAAATCAGAATGACATGGAGGATGGATTGTCCACAATTCCTTCATGTTTTGATAGTATTGGACTTTAGAGTAACCTCGTTTAATGGCAATTGCTGGTTTGAATTTGAAGGGAAAATTTGATTTTAGATAAATGCAGAAAATGTGGATTTTAAAAATTGAGCAGGTTCCTCATACTCATTTAATGGTATTTCGTTTACATTTTTACACCTATATACGGCTCAACTAGAGGTTGAATCACCCTCTCAGAACAGGGGACTTCATTGTACCATATAAAGGACTCGAGTGATTCAAATTTGATCGCTGATGATAAGGCCTTGATTACAACTAGTGATCACATGTTGGTTTACCGGTGAGGGTGTACCTAGATGATTACTACCACTAGCTGATGGAAATTGTTATATAACTATAGTCCCATTGTTTTCACCATTACGAAGCAAATTCATCTCATACTCACTCGAGCTCGTTGATATGCATTATTGCCTCTTCTTTCCACAAGGGATATGCACATTTGTGGCAAGTTCGCACCTTCAAGAAGCATAAATCGAACATCGTTATTATTACATAAGAAGTTTCAACTACATCTTGACCTTGCCCAACACTTGGGTATCTAAGATCCAAATCATATCAACATGAATCATAGGACACAAGTGATTGCACATTCATCAACAATTCCTCGTACCTCAAATTCCTAGAAACCAATATATATATATATATATATATATATTCTACTGATTTTACCATCGGTGCCTCCTAATTTTAAAAAATTAAGACAAATCAATCAAATTCTTCCATTGCATTTGAATTAAATAGGAAAGAAAATGCAATGAATGAATTTCATTGATTCGTTTTAACTTTTTAAAGTTAAGAAGAAATGATGGTAAAATGATTGTATATATATATATATATATATACCCCTTTTTTGCTGTCTCCTCCCATCTATCATCTACTGTTGCAAGATACTAAAAGTCTCACAAACTCCAAGTAACATTATTAATTACCTTATAAACATATCATTTTTTTGCAAAACATTAGTTATAAGCAAATATATATTTACATGGAAAAATTGTTACAATAAGTAGTTTTCAGATCATATCCCAAAGTCAAGTTGAAGTCCCAAAGACAACCCAAATTAGGGATGTAGTCCTGAAGTTAGGATGAGGTCTTGAAGTTGGGGATGATGTCCTGATGTTGGTTTAACATCCTTAATTAGGGATTTAGTTAGTCCCCAAGTTGGGTTGATGTTCTAATTTGGCCCAGTAGGAACACATCCAGTACACATCATACACACATTGAACATGTCACGACCATTACGAGATCTAAACCTGACATTAGCTTTCAAACCAACTTTTCAAATTCAGGGCAGCCAAATCACTCAAAATACACTCAAATCCTAGCATAATAACCTAATACTAACATAATTCTCACACATTATCTATATAACTATATCAATCATTGAACATATACATCAAACATTTTAAAAAATCAGCATTTTTTTGTTTAAAAAAAGAAACTTAAAAACATAGATAACAGTACCTTAAAGTGATGGAAATGCTTTAACCACTCTACAAAGAGATTTTTTTTTTTTTTTTTTGGTGACAAAAAGTGATTTTCTCACTAAATGTTGAGTTTCTAAAAGTTTCTTTTTACTCTTCGAATGACAATTTACACGTTTCAAAGATAGTGGGAAGAAGAAGGAGAAGAAGAGTGATGAGTTTTACCTCATTCATTAAGGGATCGTTTATCTTTTTGTTTAAAAATTGAACAGTAACTGAAAAATAAATAATCATTGAAACTTAAAATTTGAATAACATGTTTTTTTTTTCTTATCTCTAATATATTGTAAACTTGTTTGTTTTTTAAATTTAAAATTGTTTGAAAACTAGTAATTTAACATTTATACCCTTTTTACTATTTGTTGTTATAAAATTTTAATTAATTTAATACAAACATCTTAAAATAAATAATTTAACAAATTCTCAAACATTTTTTATGTACATATTAATAATATTTTATTCAAAATTAGAATATGATTAAAAAATATAGTAGTGTTATCCATATTTATATATTTAAATATATTAATATATTTAAGAAAATAACTAGAAAATGAATATTTAAATAGTAAATTAAAATATATTAGTTTAATTCTAAGATAATTTGAGATGAAATATATTTAGACGTTTCTTTTCAAATATATTTTTTATAAGTATCAAGGAAAAAAAAAAGAAAATTTGGGTAATATAAAATTAAGATAAATTTGAAATTATGTTATTTTGGGAGGATAGATTTGGAATAAAAACTTTAAAATGTTATTAAGTATTTGCAATTAAGTGAAAAACTTAATTTTTTACTTAATTTTTTCAGTTGTTTTTGGGTAGTTTAAGTGATTTGACCATTCAAAAAATTAAACAAAAACAACTTAATAAGTACAATTCAACACTATTAAATTTTAAGTAGAAAAAACAAACGATCCCTAAGAGTAAATTGGGTACTTTACTCTTTTAGGTGTTGATCACACTAAAATACACGGTGATTTTATATTTATTTACCTAGCTTTGTGATGAAAACTCGAGTAATTATGGACATTCTTAATATTTATTTAGTAAATATTTGAAAGTGAGACATGGGAGGTGTTAATGAGCAAAATGGTAATTTTTCAATGCAATTATGAAAAGATATGGAAACTTAGGATTCAGTTGGTAAATATGTTGTTTTTGTTCACATGCAGCTTTGAGAGAGAGTTTCAACATCAATTTGAGGGCTTTTTAGGGTGTATATTGGAGATATCCTTTGACAACCCTCAACCACAAATCTCATTAGCTATTTGAGAAGAAGAGTAGCCACGCCACACTATCTTCAACTTTTGAAGGTACGGGAGTCACAACATATTAAAAGTCAAGTTGGAGAGACAAATCCGACCTTGAGAACAAGGGGGATCACGACATATTTAATGAGATTTTTTTTTTCCTCTTATTTTTATCCAATTAAATATGTTGTTTGATTCTTGCTTTGGTGATTTAATTTGTAAATTGATGATGAACTAGATCTAAGATCTAGGATTCCAATGTAATCATAAAACCATGAACTCACCTATATAATATTGTTTTTAGACTGAATTATAATTTAGTTATTTAGTAGGAACACAATTGTAGGTGAAGCAAACTTTTTAATTTTATTACAAATTACCCACTTGCTGTTAGCCCATGTTCATTTGATTTGACGATGAACAATATAAATCTGAATAAAAGACTGAAATACTCTCACATTTTTATTAAAAATTAAAAAAAAAATTAAATTTAACAATAATTAAAAATGGAAAAAAATAAAAGATAGTATTTATTAAAAAAAAAAAAGAAGAAAAAGGATCTCCACCTATTTAGAGTTTCAAAAAAATTGAAAAAAAAATATGGAGATTTTGATCTCTACCGTCCATCTTCAGAGATAGATGGTGGAGATCTAATCTGGAGATTAAATATTCATATATATATATATATAAAGAATGAAAAATCATCATCTTCAACCTCCCTTGGAAATCATTTTCAAGCTCTCCCTCCTCTCAACTTTAATCAAAATCATCGTCAAACGAACAAAATCATCAACATCAATCATCAACTCAAAATTATCATCGTCAATCAACTAAATCTAGTGTTTTGATCACCAAAAATACCCTAAAAACACACAAATTGAAAAAACAAAAAACAGAAAATAAAACAAAACAAAACCCCCAAAAAAAATTCTCCAAAAAATCATCATCTTTAACCTCCCGTCTCTCTCATCTTCAACTAGTGTTTCAATCACCAAATGAACCCAGATGAACCATCATTAGGATTTGAATCTAAATGAACCTAGATGAAGTGTTCTTCTAGGTTGTCTTTATTTTCCCTTTCATTTAGTTTATAGCACTAAATCTTGTCAAATGCATTAAAGAAAAAATAAAAATTTTACAATGTCTTAGGAGGAGAAATTGAATCTATATAATAAATTAAGCTTAAAACAATCAAATCAACAAAAAAACATGTCACTTAAACTTGTCTTCTATTCTACCATTTTTTCATCAATCATATACATAAATGCAAAAGACAAATTAGACCCACCAAGTTATTGGTGCTGTTGGTAGTAGAAACAATCTTGGAAGACTCATCTTGACAAAGAACCCAGATGATGAAAATGATGGCTAGAATTTGGCGAGTGAATGATGAAGAGGACGACAATTGGATGTTGATATTAGCGGTTGAATGATGAAAAGAAAGGTGGCTAGATGCAAAAAACCAGAAGATGGCAACTAATTTGCAGGGACCAAGAAACCCAAAGGACGCCAGTTGATTTGCAAGGACCAGAAACCTAGAGGAGGACGGTCAATTTGCAAGGACTAAGAAACCTAGAGGATGATGACTGATTTGGGTTTATTTTGCATCATCAAACGAACCCATTTTTGGGTTTTGAAACCCATTACTAGGCTTCCAAGATTGGAAATCCAAAAAAGGGTTTCGAAACCTAAGTTTATTTAGGTGAAGAGAGAAGTAAGAGGAAAGTGAAGAGAGAGAAGGAAAAGAAATGGAAGGAAGAGGTGGGGAGAGGTAGAGAGAGGCAGTCATGACACAGAGAGGAGAGTGAGGAGAGATCTGACGAATTTGAGGGATAAAGATTAATATTTTCAGTTTTTCAATTTTTATTCAAATTTTTAATATTTTTAAAATTAACGTCCAACATTCATCATAAGATAGATGGCGTAAATCTGATTAAAAATGGTATATAATTTTTAATTTTTTAATTTTTCCTCAAATTATCTCTATCGCCCATGTTCAAATGGATGGTAGAGATTTGATTAAAAAAATTTATTTTAAAAGAAAAATAAAATATAAGGTAGATAAGGTCAAAAGCATTGTTTAAAAACTCGACGAGTTTCACCGAATTCTCACTGAGTTCTCATTGATCGGTACTCTACCGATCTGAGAACCCCCAGATCAGAGGTCCTGCTCGCCAGAGACGGATACTCAGCCCAACTTGATTGAACTCGGCTGACTCAGTGAGTCCAACCATCATAAAATCGACTGGAAATAATTCTAAATACCACAAAAAAATTCATCAAAACTCATCCAATTCTCCCAATATCCAACAACCAAAAGAAACAAATAAAACACAAAGAAAAATTAGAGAAATAAGGAGTGAAACCCTCACTCACACTCACGGTGTGGTCGGTAATAACTTAAAAGGAAAAGACAACGATGGCAGCAGCTTGAAGGAAGAGGTCGATGACATTGAGGAGAGAAAAGACTTGAATGGCTACGCAGAGGAGAGAGGAGATTTGAAATGGCCGGCGATGATGAAGAGGACTGGCTTTGGTTTTGACGACAGCGACAATACATGATCTTAAAACGATGACTACGACAACGACAGGTCGATTGAACGACGATGACGACGGCTTGTTAGCGAGAGAAGAGAGATGAGAGAGGAAAAGGGAGAGAAAGAGAATATGAGGGTTTGCTTTAAGAGAGTTGTTGACCGTGAGTTTTAAATATGGTGAAATAATTTGGTTAGAGCCCTCAACTTTTAAAATAATGTCAGTTTACACTTTCAAACTTTAAAATTATAATTTACCCCCCAAACAATGCTCTCCAAGTACTCGACGATTACTCGCTAAGTAACCGATTACTCACTACTAGCTGGGTTGATGGTCGAGTATAGAGTAGTAAGTTCTAGAACTATGGTCAAAAGATAATTTTACCCCTTTGTCTATTAACTCTAGTGAAGGTGGGCTAACGAGTTCATTGTGATAAAAGTGAAAAGTTTGCTCCACCTGCAATTACATTTCTATTGAATAGCTAAATTATAATTCAGTTTTGTTTTTAATTAATTTCTCATTATTATGTTTTATTCTATTTTATGCTAAATACTTTTGAATTAATTGACCACTTGTTTAAGAGATTTAGTAATCTTGAGTACGCTTAAAAAAAGTACTTATGGTTTAGATCTAAATAAGATGACATGAATTGTAAAAGACAAGAATATACTTGTGTAGTTTGTATGGTCATAATGAGTCATTGATGCTTAATGTGGTTGAGTTAATTGATCGTCATAGAATGTAGTCGATTAAGTGATTTAGATAACTTTACTGGACTTTCCGGAAGAGACTTGTGAATAGTTTAGAAGTACTTGATCAATCACCTGATGAGAATAACTTAAGAACGATAAAAATATGAGTTGAGTGAATTGGTAGGATGAAGTTATAAATCTAGAATCTAATCTCCATTAGTTGTGATTTTGTTTAATTATTTGTTTCATGTTATTTTATTTTTCTTATTTTTATTTTCATTTAACAATTTATTATTTCGATCATTTAAATAAGGTTTAGTCTTAATCAATTTAATACTTAATATAAATAATTTGAACAATCCTCGTAGAAACGATACTCTACTTGTTACTGTATTATTGTGGACCTTGTATACTTAAACGTGTTTTTAGTGTGTGTATTTTATGTATTAGAAAATAGTTCATCATTTAAATTAATTTATAAAACATGCTTGGATGTTATCCATTAGTTATCATATAAACTCAAAACATTGATTCAGTATTGGATGCAAAACTCAAGGGTATTGGGGTGCTAAAAGACCCCCACATTTTCTTTCAATAGAAAAGCAATTAATTAATGAAATGGGGCTCCCTATAATAGAAAGATGCCTGTCATGAGCATTTTCTTTGGTGGTTGGTCTTACCCATATAATAAACCAAAATCAATTCAAATTTATAGCTCCATATCACCCACCTCACCATCAAAGTCACCATAACTATCTCCATCACCATACCCTTCATCACTCTCCATGTAATTAAAAGCAACTGATATCCAACAAAGACAGAACCAGAATCCACTGAAACACAGAGAGGGACCCCAAAAACCAAAAAAAAAAAAGAAAGGTCAAGAGCGAGGCACCACCATCGACACATGATCATGATCAACAGGTAGAGCCTTTAAGTCCCGCAGCCCGCCTGTTTCACGCGCCCCGTTTTAATTGCCATATAATCGCGATTATGGGGTGCAAAACAATTATCAATCCAGGTGTTATCATGGAAGGATTGCAGCATACTTTGATAAACCATCCGCATTTCTCCAGCAAACTGGTATGTTGTTGATTGATTTTTATAAATTAAAATTCCATCAACTTATTGTCTTCTTTTATGACTGTTATGTGACTCAATTGTACTTAAAACAAATTTTTATGTATTCAAAAGAAATTTGTAATGAAAGGTAGAATTTAAAAAACTTCTTGAAGTTTGATCGCATCTTTAAAAAAAAATAATTATAAAATTTCGAAATTTGATAAATGTTTTTTGACTGGGGCACCAAATGTTTTTTCTTTTTTTCTTTTTTTTAATAACCACTGAATATTTATATAATTCTAAATTTAAATGATTTTTTTTTTAACTTAGATAAAAAATTTATGTCAAGTTTTCTAAATCTACCGAAGAAAATCATTAAATTCCATAGAGTAACCATATAAACATTTCCATGATGTAAATCGAAGTGTAGTGTGGCATCCAAGGGTGGCGCAAGAATTTTTTGATTTGGGTGGCCAAACAAAAAATAAATACTAACTGTATCACAGCTTAAACTTATTATAAAAAATAAATTAATAATAAATTAGTGTGTGCATATATATATATATATACACACACTAATTTGTCTTCTCACCCATTGTAAAAGGTATTATGGTCCTTTCTGTACCCTTAACTTCTCAAGGTGACTGGGTTGGAAGCTATTGTGTCCCTTCAAACCGGTTTCTTGGGCTCTCTTTTTGGACTTCTCCTACGGGCTAACCCTAAGCTTTGCCTTTGGATTTCTCTGATTGGCTGACCTTGGACTTTTCCCTTGAACTTCTCCTTTGGACTTCTCCTATGAGTAAACCTTGGGTTTGTCCCTCGAACTTGTCCTATTGGCCAACCTTCGGTTTTCAGCCAAGCTCCCCCAAGGTTTCTTCCTTAGGCTTGTCCTTCCCTTCAGCCTCTTCTCTAGACTAACTTTGTAAATTAATCGGTTTTATGGTTTGGATTCATTTTAATTTTATGGAACTAATTTTTTTTCCAACCATATGTTGTCTCTTAATACAAACTGTATATATTAAACCGTCTTAACTGCATATATTTATTAAATAATGATAACCCAATTAAAGTTAAATAATTTCCTAGTAAAAAAGTCTCATTAATTTTAACATGCCTGGCATAGCATATTAGTGTTAAACAGTCACGAAGATAAAAAGATTTTTGTCTTGTCAATGTAACACCAAACTGGAAAAGAATGTGCTGTAAAGATAATAGGATATTGTTGCTCAAAGACACCTTTTTTTTTTTTTCAAATAATAATAATAATAATAAATAAAGTTGCTGAAAGATACTTAGCAAGAGAAGAAAGATAATGAGAAGATAACACTCGGGCATAACTGCATGTAACAGGTGGAGATTAAAGAAACCCATGTATTCACTTCACTGTATGATATTTCGTGACCCAGTAAAGAAAATCAAATACTGTTGTATGGGTTAGATTCAGGAATGTTAGTATTCCACCTTTTGTATTTGATTTGCATTTCAATTAATAATACTGTAATTTAATTAATAAAGATATATTAATAATAATTTAATTTATTTATAAAATATATTTATTTTTTAATTACTATATCATCTATTGAAATACAAATGCGATACAAAAGATAAAATATCCAACATCATTGAATTAAATTTATACACACTAATTTGAATGTTTGGCCTCGCTCGTTCAGAATTTAAACGCGTCTTCACCAAACAAAATTCATCATTTTATTAGATTTGGTTTGGTGAGCTAAATTTGATTTCCAGTTACTTCCATTGACTGCCCCGTCTGGTAAGTTTCTGTAATTTATTGTCCCCATTATAGTGTTTTATTATCCTATCATATTTGTACAAATGTTAACAAGATTTGATAATTTAATTATGTCAAATCAAAACTCTTAATTTCATTATTATTATTATTATTTTTATTACTGGGATTTGCTTAGGTTACGGTCAGGCTCAATTGAAATAAGACTTTGTGGCGCAATCCAAGAATCTCCTCCCAGAAAGTAGGAGAGGACAACCCTCATAAAATGAGAATTACCTACACTTTAGATGAGATTGTGTGAGCTAAACCCACATCCTCTAGAAGTGGGTGGGCTTAGTCTTACCACTGAACCGAAGCCGCTTTCTCCATTAAATTTGTTTCTTGTTCATGCTATTCAATTAGTTTAAACTAATTAATCTAAGATTTGTGGACAACCCTAATTTTAAATTGCTTTTACATTGAAAACATTTATACATTTCATCTAGCTCCAAGATTTTATACATGTAGCTAAGTTTTATTATTCTTATATTCAAGAAAGGTCATGGACGACTACAAGAGAGGGAAATTGGAATGGACATGAACCACAGTGAACATAGAAGACCATGTTATTGTTCCGAATTTAGATCCAAAAATGGAAAATCCTGACCAATTCATAGAAGACTACATCTCCTACATGACCACAATGCCTATAGACTTCTCAAAACCCTTGTGGGAACTCCACCTCCTGAACGTTAAAACCTCGGAGGCAGAGGCCACCGGGGTCTTCTGGATCCACCACTCGTTGGGGGATGGTGCATCTCTCATTTCTCTCCTTCTTGCTTGTACTCGAAAAACATCAGACCCTGAAGCATTGCCTAGTGTTCCAGAACACAAACCAATGGATTCAAGTGGCCACGGGGGGTTTTGGCGGTTGTTTTTGGCAATTTGGACAGCATTTAGGTTGGTTTGGAATACAATTATGGACCTGGTGGTGTTTGTTGCAACGTTATTGGTTTTGGAAGACATGGGGAATCCTCTCAAAGGTGAATCTGCTAGAGTTGATAATGATAATGATCATGAGCTAGCCCCTAAACAGATTGTGCACCGGACAGTTAGTTTGGATGACATCAAGTTAGTGAAGAATGCAATGAACATGGTATGTTCACTAGTCTTAATAATTATTTTTGGTTTCTAAGTACTGTCTCTTTAGTTTGTTTTGTTTCCTACTCATTTATTTTTGGTTACTCTATTCCTATGCAATCAAAGTTATGCCAATCTTAAAATTGTTTTCAATCAATCAAAAAGAATAGTGTGTTTATATGCATATTTTTGAAATCAGTAGCAAACTAGATTAAGTTGCTTATTTATTCATTATAAGTTTGAAACCAATGTGTAATTAGATAATGATTAAAGAAAGAAATCGATTTGATTAAATTCGAAAAATAGCTGTGTGGTTTTAAAATTTGGTAAAAATATTTCTACATGCCACTGGTGAACCTAGTTCTTGATGAAGTTACAGTTTTTTTCTTTTTTTTTTAAATATTAAAAATTAAAAAATTCAGTCAAGTTTTATAATGATTTTTAAAGTTCTCCCGTGACAAATAGAATAGAATAAATAAGAAAAAAAATCTGAAAAACCTCTTAAAATAAAAAATAATATTACTTACCTTATTTTTTAATATAAAAAATGATAGTTTCAAATTAATTTTATTTTTAGGATTTATTTTGATAATATCCTATAGAATAATTAATAGACTTGACCTTGACCCATACTTGATAGATGATTGATAGTGATATTGATATATATGGGTACTTGCCAGCATTCCAATTTGAGGCCATTATCGTTGGCTGGGACCATGGAAATGTACTGTCATTTTGATGAATAAATGCTCCATATATTGTCCATGCTATTTGAATTTCCAAAATTTAATATGTGGATAGATTTTAGTCACTTATTTGTTCAATTACTACATCATTAAAGTATTTTTTTTTTTGTTTTTTTATATCCATTTCTGTGCATGGCTTTGTTTGCTAGACCATCAATGATGTTGTATTGGGGCTAACACAAGCTGCTCTCACGAAATATCTAAACCGGAGTTATGGTGAGTTTTTAGTAAAGAATTTCTGCCTTTATGTAATTTAAGTTATAAATAGTTTAAATAAATTGCCTGCTAGCTATATGTTATTTAGGGATGACAATTTTTGACAACCGACACACCTGCTTGGACACAATATAATATGAATATGAAATAATGAATTAGGGGTAAAATTATGTCATGAAAAATTAGACAAATCATGTTCAATTCCTTCTTTTTTTTTTTTTTTTTTTTGAAATAAATCATGTTCGATTTCGTATAAAGCATAATTAGTAGGAAATCTTTTATAACAAGATATGTGAACACAATAAGAGCACAAAATAATTTAATGTACTAAAATTGTGTATTACAGTACATTAATTTTAAATTTTATTAAATTTACACAAATGTATGATCCAAGATTGATATTTTAATTAACATATAACTTCTTGGCATTAAGTTTTAGATCATGTTATGTTAAATTAGATCAATTGTGTTTGAGTTGATATAAGCATAATTAATAGATAAACGTTTTCTTAATATGATATGTGAACACAATGAGAACACCAAAAAAAAATAATAATAATAATATATTAAAATTGTAGATTTTAATACGATTAACTAAATGAGGTGTATTAGATTTACACAAACATATAACAGATAACTTCTTGGTACCCTCAACTCACACACATTTGATCTATTAGCTTTCTCTCCTTTTTGTTTACAAATTTTGAAAGTATAGTCATAAATTAGAATTAATTATCAAAGCGAACAATGCAAAGCGAACATAAAAAGAAAGTAAAGTCACACGAGATTTTTACAAAATTCAGTAAATTTTCAGCATCCAATTCATATAGCCACCAGCATTCTTTCCACTATTAAGTGATGTTTGCAAATTGAAACTCTCTTTCTTTCTCTCACCACACATAAAACTCTCACATACATAGGGTATTTCTAATAACTCTTGGATACAATAAAAACACTCCTAATCAAATTCAAATTAGAAAACTCTCTTGCTTAAGAAACAACAATTAATTTCTTTCTCTTCTCTCTCATTGTTGTTGTTTCTCTCTCATTTTTTCTCTGTATTTTTGCATGCGAACGTTTCATTTGCTCAAGCAGAATAAAACCACCAAGAGCATCATTTTGATCTAAACTAGCGCTACTAATCCTGTCCTTTCAACAAATTGTTTAACATAAAATTATTTGTGATAAACTACTGATCATTTGATGATATTCTGCTAGTTATACAATTATTTTAGGATATGATTGAAAATTGTCCATCACTGTAGCTTTTAATAAGTTTAAATTCGTATATTCAATTTTTATTTAGATGGTTGAATTTTAAAATGATTTTGAGGAAATAGTAAATAAAGTAAGATTATATATAGGAGACAAGGGATTTGCATGTCCAGTGAGTAAGAAAAAAAAAAAAGAGAGAGAAACAACATTGGGGGCGAAGAAAAAAGGAAAAATAAATATTAGTAGATTTTTCATTAACAATGAGACAGGGACATTTGTTACTTATAAAAAAAGAAAGGGACATTTAGCTGATGTGTAGATAAGTGATTGTAATTGAAGGTATGAGTGCATCTTAACCGACCAACTTATCATAATCCAACCGTCAAAAAATTGTGTAACAATTTGTGTAATTTATAGGAGTTGTTGATCTTGCCATATATATATGTATGTATGTATGTTTGTTTGTTTGTGTATAGTTTTCAATCTTCCTTTAAAAAATATATATTTGAATTATACAAATAATGATTAATCTTGATAAATCAGTGTAGAACTTTAATTCATTTAGTATCAATAAACTAAATGAATGAGATATACAGATTTTTGAAGTTAAATATTTATTTTATTTAACTACGATTGATAAACTAAAATCCTCGTCATACAAGAATGAGTAAGATTTAAATTAAAGATTTATAAAAGAATAAAAAAAAAATCTTATCAATTATGTTAATTAATACTTATTATTTATTTTAATTTAAATAATTTAATTTTGTATTTTATTTATTTTATTTTTTATTTCTCGTAATGATGATTACTACTAAATAGGAGTTGGCTAATATGATGGCGAAGAAATCCAAGGTTACGTGGGGAAATTGCATTGGATATGTGCTCATTCCCTTCAAAATTGCGTCACAAAATGATCCATTAGATTATGTTAAAGAAGCAAAAGCTACAATTGATAGAAAAAAGCTCTTCCTCAAAGCTCTTTGCACATATTCAATTGCAAAGTTCGTAATCAACGTATTCGGATTTAAGGTACCACTATCTCCATTTTCTTTAACCTTTCCTATATATAGGACTTTGAAGTGTAGCTATGAATTTTATCGTTTGTGGGCTAAATATATGGCTGGATGAAAATTTTAATTACTATGACATTTAGTTTAGAATTTTAAAGTTTTATTTATAGATTTTAGGGCTGCTTCAGTTCTTAAATGTTTAATATTAGCCTGCAATTATTGTTCTTTTAAGACAAAAAACAGGAAAAAAAACTAATTATATATATATATATATTAATTAGAAACAGCCTACCCAAGTACAAGAGTGGCTGTACCATTGATAGGACATGTGTAATGTAGAATACATTAATGTATAGTCCCAAAAGTGGCTTTACCATTGATAATGCACCTAGGTTTGATGAGAACTTACAAAGACTAAAATATGTTTGATGAGACTTGAACTTTAATTATCATAGTTTTAAAAGAGAAACGTATTAACCATTTGAACTATGATGGACGTCTATTATATTTTTCTGTTAATATCTATTTTTAGTACACATAATGCGATGTGAATCATTAAAAAATAAAATAAAAATCTCAAATGACAAGCATCTTGATGAATATAAGATAATTAATGGTAATTAATAGTAAATTATTATTATTATTTTTAAAGTATTAACACTAAATTCATTGATTGTCACATTGTAGTTAAACTAATTGTATAATATATATATATATAGGACAGGATCGGGGGATACAAATTTTGACACAAATTTTAACATGATTTGTTAACTATTGGACGAGGAGGATTTTAATGGTTTAGATTTACTCACACCACTACATACAATTCTATTTTATACTTTACATAAATGTTTTCTCTCTCCTCTATTTTCATTATTACACTATCTCTCATCTCTCCCATAAATATTAAAATCTCAATATTTAAATTATTTTTTTCTCATCCAATCCAATTATATTTAAAAGAAAATTAAAAACAATGCTACAATTGCTTTTTTTTTTAGTGGTAAATTAATTATTTAAAGGACGATTTATTTTTTAAGATAGTCCAAACCAAGCAATATTCAGTATGAAAATTTTCACTATCACTAAAAAAAAAAAAAAAATCTTATTTGAAAAATAATTTCTAACCAAAATAAGTAAAATAGATTTTATTTTCCAAAAACACAAAACATTTAACCAAAAAATTTAAAGCTTGCAACTTTTACATGAAGAGACTCTGACGGTTGGTGGGTGTCAATAGTTACAACAATTGGCAAGTGTGACTTTGTGTTTCAAGTTTACTTGGGAAATGATTCGATGACAGTCTCTTTTTTTTTTCTTTTTTTCGGTTAAGTGTTTTGTGTTTTTGGAACAAAATCTATTTTACTTATTTTGGTTAGAAAATGTTTTTGAAATAAGTTTTTTTTTTTTTTAGTGGTAGTGAAAATTTTCTTACTAAAGATTGCTTGGTTTAAACTATTTTAAAAAATAAAAATTTTATCAAGTTAAAAAAAAAAAAACGATTGCAGCTTTTTTTTTTTTTTCAAGTTTTCTTGATGGGTTTTTAAATATAATTGGATTGGGTGAAAAAAAAATATATATATATATATGGCCATATACACACGCATGGTTAACAGGCAGCTGGTGCTATAGCGAAAAGAGTTCTTTCAAAAATTAAAATGGCTTTTTCAAACGTGGTTGGTCCTTCGGAAGATATTAGCTTTTATGGCCATCCCATTGCCTTCCTTACTCCCACTGTTTATGGGCATCCACAGGTTAGGAATTCCATCTACTTAAACAAAGATTTTATTTATAGCATTATATTATAATAGCTTGTTGGAATAGAGCACATTAAAAATTAAAAAACAATAAAAATTATTGTTTTTTTAAAAAAATATATAAAATGTGTATTAGTATATTGAATCAATAAATATTAATAGTTTACTAAGTTTTTGAATTATTAAGCTATGCCAGTTTTATTTTCTTTAAAGAAATATATATATATATATATATGTGTGTGTGTGTATACAGAGGAGTTGAATCTAATCATATTCAATAGAATACCACTAGTAATTTGTAGCTAACATTATCATTCGGGATGGAGGATTTTATAGTACAACATATAATTAAAAGTTCAAAATAAATTGAAAATGTTGTTTAAAAAAATAAAGACATCCTTTGTTGCGTTTAGTAAGAAATATTTTCAAAGATAAAAATAATAGGATTTTTTTTTAATTGTTTTAAGAATGATGTATAAAACAATTATTTTGAAGGAAATGTAAATGGTTTCTTCTTAAAATTGTAGAAAACAATAACATTCTTCAAACTTTTTATTTATAATATCAAAAATTATTTTCCATATCTACAAACAACTTATATTTTATCAAAACACAACTTATTTTGTAATCTATTATCGTTAAAGATACTTTTTTAAAACGTATAAACAAATAATTTTTCAACTAGTTTTATAATTAATTTTTGAAATAAACAAATCATATCTAGGCATCCATTAGAAGTTTCGTTTTTGTTTTCTTTTTGCAGGCATTGACAATACATTTCCAAAGCTACGTGAACAAAATGACCATTGTTCTAGCAGTATATCCAAATGTGATTTCTGATCCTCACCAACTTTGTGAGGACATTGAAGAATCTCTCAGAATTATTAAGGATGCTGTTGTAGAGAAAACATTAACGATTAAGGATGTTGTCTAGTCGGAAGATTAAGATTAATTAACTACCATATTAGAGTCATTTTTAGATTATCTTAAAATTATATTTTATTCTTAGTTGAAGTCTTCGTTAATTATTATTGAATTGGGAAAAAATTAAAAAACAAATTGATAAGCACATCTACTCATAGTTCAAAAATATATACCCATTCTACATATGACTAGGGTTCGAGTCTCATTATGTCCATTTAGACATTTATTGATATGTGTTTGAAGTTTTCTTCCGAGATATGAGAGGAGTAGAAGAAGATCATGATGACGATCAATAGAGAAGAAAACAGAAGTCTTACTTTGCAAAATCATCTAGTATTTGTTCATCATTCATTCATAATTTTTTTTTTTTTTTTGGCTCGATAATCTCTGTAATATAGAGTTTGCAACATGAAGTTGGGGTTGGTTAGAAATTTAGGATGTGTGGATTTTATAGGCTTGTGGCATGAGTTTGAAGGATAACTCATTGGACTTACGAGTATGATAGTAGTTAATGAAAGTCATGACTATAAGAACAATTATTGAGTTTCTAAAAGTGAAATTCAAATAATCAAACATTTTTAAAGTACATTCTACCCAAAAGAAACGCCATCCATAAGTAATATGAGCAAATTCGATAGCTTTGATAATCACCAAATGAGGCGTTAAAGTTAGAACTAGTGCCAAACTCTACAACCTTGGATATTCAAACTGATATCCTACCACGCTTGGGAAACAAAAATTAATAAAAGAAGGAAACAAAAGAAACTGGGTACAATCGATCTAATTCAACACCTGAAGTTAGCCTCTATATATTTTCTACTTGATTCCTTGGAAGCTTCATATATTGGCAATGCAAAAAGATTTTATTTGAGCTGCGGCATTGTTCATGAATTCCTTAGTTATTACACCATCTAATACAATACATGGAAAAGATCAGAATCCAACCAAACCTCAACAAGTCAATTATATTCAAATCAGTATCATTGTATTAAGAGATCATATGACATGAATATATGTATAGAATTAGTTTTTTAAAAAAAAGGATCAGTCAGGGTTTGAGAGATTCGCACAAAAGCAGGCTGAGACTTTGGAGCTTGAAGCAAGACATGCATTTGCACCGTTTGCCGTCTGATATCTACCAATTTCAATCTACAACATTCCAGCAGCTCAAGTTGCAAATTCAGGATGAAAATTCATATGGGACAAGCAGAGCCAGCTGAAGCAGTGCTCAAATTCTTTTGGTGAGAAATGATAAAATATATAATTAAAAACAAAACAAAACAATAAAATATCATTAATTGTATTAGTAAATTCCTGTCTCCAGAATATGTATTGAGTTTCGCATTATCTTAAATTTAGAGAGACATTAATCATTACTTCAGAATGTATAAACAAATATTGCTTACATTATAAAAAATCGAAACAATAAAAAAAATGAAAAATGAAAAAAGAAACAAGCATTGTTTCATTTTTTTTTAAATGGTGTTATATAGAAACTTAAAAAACCTTTGACATTGAACGTTGAAATTTTGATATGAAATTTTGATACCTTTGGGAACAAGAACTACTAACATAATATGAATAAAATAAATAAACAAATAAATTTAAGAATCTGAAGCACTAAATAATTAATAAAATTGTAATGAATGAAACACAAAACATAGAAACTGAATAAACAACAAAAAGGACATCAATTTATATAGATTAAGAATAGATCTAATATATTAAATTAAAGTGAAAAAAATATAACATTAATATGAATAACCGACTTAGAGTTGCTTGAATTGTGTACCTCACATATTTTGTGCATGATATGACAAATAAATTTCACAGATCGAGTTGATAGACGAAGCACAAGAAGTCCCAGTAGCCCAAAAACACAAAGTCCACCAATGAAACCCCAACAACAGCAACAACAGTGCAATAAACCAACTCCTCTTGCACTTGTGTCAGCCTCCTTTGGAAACGATTTAGTTTTAGTGAGTGATTTTACCAATCTTGTCTCCTCGTATTCTTGATTGGTAGCATTAAATTTCTCATTTGGGAATATGTTGGCACCAAATCGGTCAAGAGAAATTACGGGCTCTACAAATATTGGTTGTAGCCCACAAAATTTTACTTTGCATTCACGATTTGGGGCGAACTCAAATGAAAAAGTTGTATAATCACCAGACCAAAACTGAACCTGATGTGAGCAGTCATGATACCCAAATGCCACATAATCTATGCAAGATATTTGTTTCTTCCAATATGCATCATAAGGAACAACCAATAAACTATCGCCAAATTTAGATGTGTCACCATGACTTGTTTCAATTTGGCACTCATAGAAGACATTCACATATGGTTTAGTGCAAAACTCCTCCATCACGAGAATAGCACATAAAACAAATCCTCTGAGCTTACAATTACTCCAATTGTGTAGAGGCAGTTTAATATTTATGGAAGATCCAAAATTTTGAAAGGTAAACCATTGAGGAATGTTACTTCCAGAATAAGTAACATTGAAATGAACTTTCTCTGTAAATTCTTGTAACGTGAAAGTCAAGATTATTCTTAATGAGCGAGCAAGAGTATACTATTGGAATCAGAGACGAATGACATTTTAATGATAAATGAGAGAGTAGAGTAAGGGAGAAATACCTTTTGAGATTGAATTATAAGTAAGGACTCTTTCAAAACTTCGCTGAATATTGTTTGATTTAGGTTCATGGAACAAGTGAACATAAAACTTAATCTTCCTCCATAAGAACCACACGAAATTACCGATTCCGCAAAATATGATGCGTCTGGCAATGACTGGAGCTGCTTGCAATTTGCTGCTTCCATGTGTAACGGACCCAATGGAAGCTCTGTTAATGATTGAAGCATTTTACAATCGTTTAAATAGAGCCACCTCAACCTAGAAAGTTTCTTGATGCTTTTTGGTAGACTCTGAAAGTCGTTTCCGCTTAGATCTAATTCTCCCAGTGAGGATAAACAACCAATGTCTTCAGGGACTTCAATCACATTGCAATCCTTTATATTTAGTTGTGTTAAAGAGTGCAACAATCCTAACTTAGGAGGCAATCTTAACCCTCTCAATCCAGAACAATCCAATTCTTCAAGTTTCTCCAAAAATGTCAAAGAGGATGGTAGGTGATGAATGGTAGTTCCATTTGCAAAGAGATATACCAAAGATTTCAGGTTTCCCAAATTTTCTGGCAATTTGTTCAGCTTTGAACAATCAACAATATCAAGATAGGTTAGAGATCTCAAACTACAAATGGTACTTGAAAGCGTCTCAAGACTTTTGCAGCAGCGCAAGTGTAATTTTGAGAGCCTAATCAGATTTTCAATGGAAAGGGGTAGCTCTTTAATTGCTGTCTTAGATAGATCAAGTTCTTTCAGACTTTCCATTGTCTCCAAGATTTCCAGAAAATTCTCAAGTTTGGAGCAACCCCGACAAAATAGCGAGCGAAGAGATTTCAGTTTGCAAATGTTAGGTGAAATATGCTTAAGCATTGCACAATTTGAAAGATCTAAAGTTGAAAGTTTCGTTAGACTCTCAATCGACGAGGGAACTTCCTCTATTGTAGACCCAAGTAAATATAAGTTCTCTATATTGCCTGCAAGCTTTGGAAAGCTCCTCAACTTTTCACAAGAATATAGAGACAGCAAACGAAGGCCGTCGAGATGTTGGAAAGAAGAGCCACTGTCAAGCAAGTTTTTGCATAATTGAAGGTTTATAAGCTCCAAAGCTGGGGCATTTGAGAACTCTGGGATCCTAGTCAGGTGCTGAGATCCAGAAAGATCAAGCCGTCTTAAATTTGGGACATCCTATATAAAAAATTTAATAATTATCTATGGAATAAGTAACATATATGGACTACACTAAAGTTATTCAAAGAATGAGTAATTATCTATGACAAGAATAAGTAATTATCTATGGACTACACTAATGTTATTCAAAGAATATATGCATATATACTTAAATGAAAATTGTACCATTTCTCCATTCCAAAGTTGTTCAAGCTTGCTTCCACAAAGGTTAAGTTCAACAAGATTTTCTGAATTAAAACTTGATGGCAGTGCTTTAGAAGGATATCCGTCCCAATGGAGATATCTCAATCCATCAGGAAGATGATTTGGGCA
Source organism: Nephelium lappaceum (assembly GCA_021234005.1). Taxonomy (NCBI): domain Eukaryota; kingdom Viridiplantae; phylum Streptophyta; class Magnoliopsida; order Sapindales; family Sapindaceae; genus Nephelium; species Nephelium lappaceum. The sequence continues at coordinate 124,935 of JAIZFV010000570.1, forward strand.
ATGCACTTTGGAGGTATAGTTGGGAACATTATAGAATTTTAGAAATCTAAGATTCCATATATTCTCAAAGATCGGAGAATTGATATACAAGTCCTTCATTTCTGACATATTCAAAAACATGCTTTTTACTGCTTCCGTACCCTTGCAACAAAAGATAAAGAAATTATAAATATAAGTTATAACATAAAATCTCAAACTTTCTAAAGACCTTTACAATTTATTTTTTATAATTTATCTTTTAGAAACATATAAAACAATAAAAATAATTACATCGAACTGCTTCAATTTTCTTACAACTAAACAGCAAAGAGTAAGTTACTGCATTTTATCATTAATCAATAATTTAATTTAATGGAAGGACCATTGCATAAGTAGAAGAAGTTGCAGGACGATGTCATTTCACAAGAATGCAAGGCTACACACGGTGTTATCAAGATCAAAACAACGATTGTTTAGTTTTTTATCAGCTTTCTAGACTAAAGTCAAATAATTAAGGGATCAGCGGATCAAACGACAACCAAGAGGAATCTTTTCAAGAAGCCAAAATCATCATCAACAGCCTAGGACAATAATAAAAGCTTCCTCAAATGTACACCTTACTTTTTAAGTGAAGACTCGGGGTAATTCTAATATGATAATTGAAATAAAATTATTGAGCACTTACCGTGTTTTTCCAGAATACAAGACAAACATTTTTTTGATTGTGCAACCTACTACGTTCCCCTGGCTGATTGAATGATTCTTAAAGAACAAGCTCATGACCCAATTCTTGCAATAAATCATGCATATTGATTATGTTATGTGATGATATTGTTATGAGAGACTTGTCAATGAGCACACTAAGTCCAAATTCTGCAGTAAAGTAGCATCCATCTAGTATTCGTGTGACAACATCTCTATCACTTCCTTCAAAAAAGCATGCAATATCAAGAAATATTTCCTTCTCTTCCTTGTTTAGGATTTCCTTTAGCATAACTTACTACCTTGTCAACAAACACCATAAGATCTTTATGAGGGTTGTTTTGCTTGAAGGCATATTTACAAAAGAGCTTACGAGCTTCGTGATACTTGAAAGCCTCAACTTTATATATCTTATTCACTCTACAATTACGAAGCAATTGTTTATCTCTAGTTGTTATAATTACTCTGCTTCCTGGACCAAATCTATCCAGCTGTTTTGCCAAAGTTTCTAATTTATTCAAAGTATTCACATCATCTAAAACAATAAGAACCTTTTTACGTTTGAGCTTGCTTTTCCTAAATTGCGATATGTTTGTTGTGCCAAAATCTACGTATTCTTCCTCTAATATTTGAGAAAGAACCTTTTCTTGTCGACGAACCAATCCGCCACATCTTTTAGATTCCTCTCTAACATTTGCAATCAAATAGTTCCCTTCAAATTGTCCAGAAATTTGGTCGACAACAGCCTCGGCAATTGTTGTTATTCCTATACCACCCATGCCCCAAATCCAACAACCTCAAAATCTGACTTCCCCAAGCACAATAACAATTTAACTCACTCAATACGCGAATCTATTCCAATTAAGCCTTTTGGATTGCTTGGGAGCGATATATCTTTCAATTTATCTAAGATATCTTTAATAATTTCTTCTACAAGTTTGGATTCAGGCCTACCAAATATGAAAAACAATTACTAGTCAGTTGGAAGGAATAACAATTGAAAAATGTACATAATACTATTACCAACAATGAACAATTTCTTTCTCCTTTTTTCCTTTTCCCATCTTTCTATAGAGGATAAACTTCATTTTCAGACAGAACTGTTAGACTATGAGATTTTTCCATAAAAGTTGTTTTTGTCTTTTATCTTGTTGTGCAAGTTTCAAATTGTCAAACTTTTGGTTGAAAACTTATGGCAACCCATGTTTTCAGGGTATGGCCTTTTTTGTATTTGGTATGGGTTGGTTATGATGATGTTTTACCAATCTTTTTGTACCTAATACTTTGTCTCTTGTATGTATATATAAACCTTTATCTAATTAAAAAATTGGTTCAGTCCATTCTTCTTTTCTCTGCATTTTTCTTTGTTCTCATTTGCTCTCAGCTCTGTTTTGTATCAACCGTGACATGGTATCAGAGCTGAAGTGATCTTTAAGGGCTGTGAGTTTGAGTGAAATCCAGCAAGGCTTGTCTTCCTTAACATTTGTAACTCACCTGAAAATCTATCATGGCTTCAAAGAGTTTTTCAGCTCCTTCACCTCCAACATTTACAGGCGAAAACTACCAGATTTGGGCAGTGAAAATGAAGGCTTTCTTAAGAGCATTTGACTTATGGGAGGTAGTAGAAACTGGAGCTGAACCACCTCCATTGAGAGCAAATCCAACAGTTGCTCAAATTAAACAGCACAGTGAAGAGTGTGCTAAGAAATACAAAGCTTTATCTGCCATCCATAGTGCAGTTTCAGATGTGATTTTCACAAGAATCATGGCTTGTGAAACAGCAAAAGAAGCTTGGGATAAGCTTAAAGAAGAGTTTCAAGGCAGCAACAGGACAAGACAGATGCAAGTGCTAAATTTGAGGAGGGAATTTGAAGTTCTCAGGATGAAAGAGAGTGAGACTGTCAAAGAGTATGCAGACAGACTCATGAAGATTGTAAATCAGATTAGGCTACTTGGAGAAGAGTTAACTGAGAAGAGAATTGTTGAGAAGGTGCTTGTCAGTGTACCGGAAAGATTTGAGTCTAAAATATCATCCTTAGAAGATTCAAAAGACATATCTCAGCTAACCTTGTCAGAAGTGATCAAAGCACTTCAAGCTTTTGAGCAAAGGAGAGCATTCAGACTTGAAGAAACTTCAGAAGGGGCTTTTCAAGCAAAACTGAAGGAAAAACAACCAAGTAGCAGTACAGGAAGAAAGCAACCTGGAGAGAAAAAAGAGAAGGAAAAGAAAGAAGGTGTCAACTACAGAGGTGGAGCTAGAAAAGGAAGATATCCACCTTGTCCTCACTGCAAAAAGACCAGCCATACAGAAAATTTTTGTTGGTACAGACCTGGAGTAAGATGCAAAGCCTGCAATCAGCTTGGTCACATGGATAAAGTGTGTAAAAACAAGCCTAACCAGCAGGGACAACAAGCAAAAGTTGCTGAGAATCAAGAACAGATTGAAGAAAACTTATTTGTTGCTTCTTGTTATGCAGCAGACAGCAACAAAGAAGTTTGGCTCATTGACAGTGGTTGCACAAATCACATGACTTACAATGTTGCATTTTTCAAAGAGCTGGACAGGTCTTATACCTCTAAAGTGAAGATTGGCAATGGAGATTATGTTGATGTGTTGGGAAAAGGAGTTGTTGCAGTTGAGACTCCCTCAGGTACAAAACTCATTCATGATGTTTTATTTGTTCCTGAGATAAATCAAAATTTGCTAAGTGTTGGACAAATGCTTGAAAAACATTATGCTTTGATTTTTCAAGATAAGTCATGCACCATAAATGACCCCTATGGCTGTAAGCTTATGACAGTTAATATGAAAGATAAAGGTTTCTCAGTTGAAATGAGAAAACCTGTTTTGTATGCTCATTCTAGTGTTGTTGATGATTCAATCATTTGGCATAAAAGGTTTGGACATTGCAATTATACTTCCTTAAAGCATATGCACACACATGAATTAGCTCAAAATATGCCATTTATTCATGAGACTCAAGGAGTGTGTGATGTGTGTCAATATGGGAAGCAAAGTAAGCTGTCATTCCCTTTAAATCAAAGTTGGAGAGCTTCTGAAAAACTGCAGTTAATCCATACTGACTTGTGTGGACCAATGAGTACTCCTTCTTTGAATGGGAGTAAATATTTTCTTCTTTTCATAAATGATTGTACAAGGATGTGTTGGGTCTTTTTTTTGAAGCAAAAGTCAGAAGTATTTGATGCATTTCAAAGGTTCAAAGCCTATATTGAAAATCAATCAGGGTGTCAGATAAAGAAGCTAAGATCTGACAATGGAACAGAATATACATCTAAAGATTTCAACAAGTTTTGTGATGCAGCTGGCATACAACACCAACTTACCATACCTTACACTCCTCAACAAAATGGAGTGAGTGAAAGGAAAAATAGAACAGTGATGGAAATGTCTAGATGCTTGTTGTTTGAGAAAAGTCTAACAAAAATGTTTTGGGCAGAGGCAGTTAACACCTCAGTGTACTTGCTTAACATGCTTCCAACACAAGCCTTAAAAGGAAAAACACCATTTGAAGCTTGGTATGGTGTAAAGCCTTCGGTGGAGCATCTCAAAGTCTTTGGATGTGTGTGTTACACTTTAGTTCCAAATGTTAAAAGAGATAAGTTGGATCAAAAGTCAGAGGTTGGAATATTTTTGGGTTATAGCAGTAATTCGAAAGGCTATAGAATTTTCAACTTAAAAACTGAGAAGGTTTTAGTTAGTAGAAATGTGAAGTTTGATGAAGCTGCAAAATGGAATTGGGAGAAGAATGAAGCTGAAATGACATCCAAGAATCAGAGCAATGGAGCAGTTTTCCAACAAGAACAGGCTGCTGAGACAGAAAGTGATTCAGATGATGATTCTGAGATGGCTGTTAAGGGCACCAGGCATTTGGATGACATATATGCAAGATGTAATGTAGCAACCTTAGAACCAACAAGCTATGATGAAGCTGCAAGGTCACACGATTGGAGAGTTGCAATGAAGGAAAAGATCAACACGATTGAGAAAAATGGAACCTGGCTACTTGTTGACAGACCTGAAGATGAGAAAGTCATTGGTGTGAAGTGGGTTTATAGAACCAAGTTGAATTCAAATGGTTCTATAAACAAACTGAAAGCTAGGCTTGTAGTTAAGGGGTATTCTCAACAACAAGGTGTTGATTACTTAGACACTTTTGCTCCTGTCGCAAGACATGATACAATAAGGCTGTTGATAGCCTTAGCAGCAAAATTGGGTTGGAAAATATATTATTTGGATGTCAAGTCAGCTTTCTTAAATGGTGTTCTTGATGAAAATGTTTATGTAGAACAACCAGAAGGTTTTGTGGTTACTGGTTGCGAAGAGAAAGTTTACAAAAGCTTAATAAAGCTCTTTATGGCTTGAAGCAAGCTCCAAGAGCTTGGTACAGCAGAATTGACAATTATTTGCTAAAACAAGGATTCAAGAAAAGTGAAAATGAGGCTACCTTGTATGTGAAAGAAAGTGGAGATGATGTGCAGCTCATTGTTTCCTTGTATGTTGATGACCTTCTTGTTACAGGAGGAGACACAACATGGTTAAAAAATTTCAAGACTTGCATGGAGAGTGAGTTTGAAATGTCAGACTTGGGTGAGATGAGTTATTTTCTGGGAATGGAAATTTGTCAATCAGATGCAGGTGTTTTCATCTCACAAACCAAGTATGCCAAGGAGATCTTGAAGAGATTTCAGATGGAAAATTGTAAACCAGTAGCTACACCACTGGTCGTTAATGAAAAACTCATTTTAAATGATGAAGAAAGCAAGGTAAATGCTTCAACTTATAGAAGTTTGATTGGTAGTTTGTTGTATTTATCTGCCACCAGACCAGACTTGATGTTTGCAGCAAGTTTGCTTTCAAGATTCATGAATTCTCCTAGTCAAGCTCATTTTGGTGCAGCTAAACGAGTCCTAAGGTACATAAAAGGGACTGTTGATTATGGCATTTGGTATGAAAAAAATGAAGATGGGAAACTGCAAGGTTATGCAGACAGTGATTGGGCTGGAAGCTTTCATGATTCCAAGAGTACTTCTGGTTATGTTTTTTCATTTGGAAGTGGTGTTTTCTCTTGGAACTCAAAGAAACAAGAGGTCGTTGCTCAATCAACAGCTGAAGCTGAATGTATATCAGCAGCAGCAGCAGCAAATCAAGCCATTTGGCTCAGAAAAGTGTTATCAGATGTTGGGCAAAACCAAGATGAAGCTACTGTTCTTTGGGTAGATAACAAGTCAGCCATTGCAATCACTAAGAATCCAGTTCAGCATGGTAAAACAAAGCACATTAGAGTAAAGTTTCATGCCATCAGAGAAGCTGAAAAGCTTGGGGAAGTCAATCTTGTTCACTGCACCTCTGAAGAACAGATTGCAGACATTTTGACCAAAGCACTTCCTAAGGGAAAGTTTGAGCTCATGAGAGCAACGCTTGGTGTGTCCAAGAAAAATCTCAAGGAGGAGTGTTAGACTATGAGATTTTTCCATAAAAGTTGTTTTTGTCTTTTATCTTGTTGTGCAAGTTTCAAATTGTCAAACTTTTGGTTGAAAACTTATGACAACCCATGTTTTCAGGGTATGGCCTTTTTTGTATTTGGTATGGGTTGGTTATGATGATGTTTTACCAATCTTTTTGTACCTAATACTTTGTCTCTTGTATGTATATATAAACCTTTATCTAATTAAAAAAATTGGTTCAGTCCATTCTTCTTTTCTCTGCATTTTTCTTTGTTCTCATTTGCTCTCAGCTCTGTTTTGTATCAACCGTGACAAGAACAATAGATGCTCTGTGGTTTGCATAGTGAAATGAAAAGTACATGAGATTCTTAGTTACTAACTAGATAATAATTACCAAATATATGTTAAGACTTATTAGATTAACGATTGACAAACGGATTTGGTTACCTTACTAATTTAATAACCTTACCCTATAATTACAACCATTGGATTTATTTCAATAACTATCCTTATGATCAATCCAATAGATATAATTATTGGATAAAATTACTCAACCAATAAAATAGTCAAACCCCATACAAATTTAAAACTTATATACTCTAAATGGATATAAAAACAGAAATAGAATTTACCTTATTTTTGAGGAATCAAATCCTGATAGATTGGATGCTTCAGTCAAGGCAGCTCTCCATACTTGCTTCTCATCTTCAGATATATTTTCATGGTTAATAAAAGCATCCCCAAAACTTCGTACATCGGATGGATCTACTCGATAGAAAACAGGTATAACAATTTGCCCATTTGTCTTCTTACATTCAAGAACTTTCACAAGTTGACGCAAGCACCATTTCGACGAAGCATAGTCTTTCGAAAAAATGACTACCGAAACCCTTGATTCTTCAATCGCTCTTGAAAACGCCGGCCAGATTTCGACACCTCTCTTAAGTTTGTCATCAACGAAGAAGTAAATGTTTTCACTAGACAAAGCGTTTAAAAAATGACTTCTAAAACTGTCTCGGATGTCTTCACCGCTGAAACTAACAAAGAGATCATACTCTCCTCCATCGGTGGTCATCAAAGATGAACAAGTTGATGATGAAGTGATCGATGAAGCAACGTTACAGCACAGAACAACAGGAGACTTCGCTTTTTCTTTTCTTTATGGAATGATGAACTGAGCAGAACAAGAGATTTGATGAACAAGAGAGAAAATAAACTTGCGCTTGAAGTTTGCAGTTATATTATGGAAGTGCCTGGTTTTGATCTTGTAAAATTTATATATTTATTTTATATTTATATATTTCCATGTACTTTGCAAATTAAATTTTTTACCTTTTTTTCTTTTTTTTCATTTGAAACAATAATTTTGCATCGGTTCTACTAGACTACTAGCAAATATTCACTTTTTATTAATAAATTTCTTGCAAACGGGTAAAATTCAAATTCTTTCTTGGTTTGTTAGACATTTTTTATTCATGCAATGACACGTAAGCAGAAATGTATAATATTATTATTATTTTTATCTTTATTTTTTTACTTCTATCTAAATAGGTGTTTCATCAAACTTAATTGTTCTTAAGGTAACCTAATAAAAAGTCACACCTAGGGGGAATATGGCCTAGTTTAATTTTTCTTTTTTAAAAAAATGAATTTAATGTAAAAGTGTATATATACAAAATTAGTATAACATAATACAAAAAAAATTAACAATAAATAATAAAATTTGGAGATTATTTATAAATATTTCTACATTTATCTTCTTGGGGTCATTGTTGCTACATAAAAAGCAGAGAAAATCAATAGTATGTGGGTCAGCCCGTTTAATGATTTAATCAAAGATGGAATAAGAGGTCAAGGGAATTTGTTTTTTCTTTTTTTTGTTTTTTTTTTTTTTTTTCTAGGTGGAGTATGGATTCTTCATGGTTTGGTTTACACAGAAAAGTAGAAAAGATAATAAAAGATATATAAGCACATATATAAGTCAAAAGTCATGGTTTCACATTCGAAAATGGACATGTATGATTAATTGGATCTGTAGAAGAGAATAAGTATAGTAATATGCTATCAAGCTTGGATATAACCATAAATTTTTCGCTTTTCGATTAGTTGATTTCATTATTGTGATCATTATTGAAAATTAGCAATATAGTTTTAGAAAATATATATATATATAGTTAACGATCAAATAGAAATCTGGTAAGAATTATTTTTATTTAATATTCAGTCCATAATCTTTACATACCATATTACTTTCAATTGATATTATTATTTAATCGAACATGCATATTAGTTTTCAGCTGTATAATTGCTAATTATTATCACATTGTTTATTAATCATTATTGTCAAGACAGTCAGAAAAACGTTTTTAAATTAAAGGTCAATTAGGTCCTCTTTTGCGCTCTCCCTGTGAGAGACCAAATAGGGGTAGTTGTCCCTGAGGGGAGCTTTCTCATAAAGAAGTTGTGTACCCTACCTTCACCATCAGTGTGTGTGAGAGTAGAACTGTTGTGCCCTAAACCGCAATTATAGCTATGGAGGACGAAGACATAGCCAAACTCTGTAAGTCCCTAAAGCTTTCGGAGGAAAAAGGTGTGGTCTATAAGATCGATGGGGTGGCGTACGAAGAGGGCGCCGTGAAGGTAAAGCATTGCCTAGTGGGTAAGGTTTTAGGGGCTAAAAGAGTTAATCGGGATGGTTTCAAAACCATTATTGAGTAGATCTGGGGAACTTTTGGCTCTGTGGAGGTCGAAGCGATTGGTAATAACATCTTTATGTTATACTTTGGAAAGGTAGAGACAAGGGACCTAGTTTGGAGTTGAGGCCCTTGGCATTTTGAGCATAATCTTATAGTTCTAGAGAAACCCAACTGTGTGGGAGATGTATCTAATATAGCCTTTGATAGGCTCCAAATATGGGTTTAGATTCATAAGCTGCCACCATTGTGTATGAACCCTAAGATAACCAGAGTGTTAGCTTAATAGATTGGGGAGGTTGTGTGGGTTCCGACGGAACCCAGTGAGTGTAGGGGGAAGTTTCTAAAGGTGAAGGTGTGTATAGACATAAGTAAACCCTTGAAAAGGGTGTTACAACTAAATTTAGGTGGAAACACGAAGACTAAAATGGTAGTGCTTACCTATGAAAACCTGCCTGAATTCTGCTTCACATGCGGGCGGCTGGGGCATAATAGGAGGGAGTGCAGGGATGATGTAGCGTAGGAAGCCATTCGTAGGACTGCAAAAAGTGAATATGGATCCTGGTTACGTGCTGGGCCACACCCTGGGGGTAGGAAAAAGTTAGAGATGACAGAACCGAAGGCAGCTTGGAAAGGAAGTAGTCCTGGAAAGGGAGAGGTAACAGGTAGTGGGATACGAGGAGTGATGAGAGGGTGCGACCTCGCTAGAAACGCAAATGTTAATATCTTGGAAGAGCCACCCATTTATAAGCCGGGGATTGAAGTGGTCCCGACTCACATTGATAAAGAACCAGAGGGTACAACCTTGGTGGGGAATCCAATTATGGCCCCATTGTCCTTATCTGCTGAGATTAATAGTGGGGAACATAATAGAATCTTGGGCGTTTCACCTATGGAAGGGGTCTGTGCGGAATCTACCAGCTTTGGTGCAAGGCAAAGTATAGACATCCATACAGAGGATTATGTGATACAAAACCAAGCTGGTGACCATGTCGAGGCAAACATTGTGGTAGGGTCTTAAGATAAGGAGAATTTGGTAATTGTCAAAGGTAGTCCATGTAGATATCAGAATCGTAAATGGAAGCGAGCAGCTAGGAAGGTGGCAGGACTTAAGGTTAGCTCCACCAACAATAAGGCGAAAGGTAAAGGCAAGTTTGCAACTAGGTCCCTCATAAGAGTTAGCAAGGCTGACGAGGATTATGTAGGCTCGGATGGTAATCTAAAGAGAAAGAGTCTAGTGTCTATAGAGGATGAGGATAGAATGTTTAAGAAGGTTAAGGGGGTGGAAGTTGGCGGTGTGGAAATAATGGTGATAAATTTCACCATTATTTTATTACTAACCGGCAGGTGATTGGTTCAAAGTGACGTATTGTCGGTTAAACTATTGGAATGTGTTGATTGGTTGTGTTTGGGTTGTGGCTTAGCCGACTTCAACATTTCTAATCGATCCATTCCTCTATAAATAGCTTCGCTCATTCAAGCTCATTTGTACCAAAAAAATAATAATAATAACATTTGGTGCTGTTTTCTTCTTTTCCTTTCCGTATTTCTTCTATTGTGTTCAATTTATATTTCTCCTCAATTATATTTCATTTTCTTTTATTTTAGAAAGAACTTTATTTTTATCCCTATATTTTTAAAAAATGTATTCTCTTTAATTGCAAATGGGTTTATTCTGCTCATGATTCCTCACATTTTGAATATTTATCATTTTAGTCCCTTGACTAGAATTTTAACGATTAAAACTAACAAAAGATACATATTTATTATTTTACCCTTAGTCTAAAATTATCAAGTTACCCTTGATAAAAATTAAGAAAATAAAAAAACTTTAAACCTCAACCATTCATCAAGTTGTGATGGATGATGGAGATTGAATTTAAAAATTGAAAATTAAAATAAAAAATATATTTAAAAATTTAAATTAAATTTTTAAAATTTATTGAAATGATGAAGATAACCATTTTTCCATTTCAGTTGACTAAAGGATGACCAATGATAAGGTTAAAATGATGAATATTTGAAATATGAGGGACCATAAGAGATAGAAATGCATTCATAATTAAACACTATTTTAACAGTCTGAATATCTATTTTTATAAATGAGAGATAATTACTCTCATAATAAAGAAAAAAATTACTCACTCGTACTTTAAAATATGATGTAAATTGAACCCCTAACATTTTAATTAATTTGAAGTGTTCAACCATTTCTATTAAAAGGTGATTTGCAATTTTTTTGGCTTTAATTGTGCTCAAAAAATCAAAAAACAGGAAAGTGCAATTGAAAAAATGATCCTATATTTGCTATATATATATATAATATACTTTTAAAAAATTATATTTTTTTCAAGTTTGTGAAGCCAAAGAATTAAAAAAAAAAAAAAAAAGTACGCAAATAAAAGAAAACTAATAAAAAATTAATGTAGAAAAGTAACATATACAGAAGATAAGAATGTGGGTCTTCCATGCAGACAAATCGACTGAAAAGTGGGAACTGGGACAGAGGAAAAGGGCGAAACAGACTAAAACAAATAATAATTAAATAAATATTCTATCAAAATATACAATATTAAATTTTAATGAAAAATCACTTGGAGTTGATTGAACAACTTATCTCAAAGATTAAAAAAAAAATCACCACAGAAAGGTGAACAATAAGCCAATTGTAGCACGCAAAATGCAGTCAAAAAATTGATCAAGGGTCTTGATTAATTACCATTCTAGAGCATATGATTTGGTTCAATGTAAATTCTCTTTGCATGTAATTCCGGACTTCCTCCTCATGATCATCGTATCTGTCACCATATCCGCCACGTTTGCTTCCACTTGTTCCCCAATAATTTTAGTGGACCTTAAGATATAGGATGCAACCCGCAATATTCCACCTTGCAACACCTTTTATAGGTTCTCCAAGACAATGAATAGACGTTGTGGGAATCTTAATTAAGAATTCTTAGATAAACACGTTGTGAGAATCTTAATCACCTTTTTCCTTTGTTGTTTCTACATCAAGTGAATAATTAAAAGAATATTCATATTTCGTGTAGGGAAAAGAATGAATAGTAATGAAGTGGGGAAACAAGTAAGTGAGTAAGTAGGGTCGATGACCCATAAGTAGTTAGTAAGAATAGTTAAATTTCGTAGATTGTTCTCTCATAGTCTAAGGTTTAAATCCTCATAGACAATTACTTAACTAAAGGCTATAGTTTATTATTTCTTAAAGATTGTAGGGTTTAGCAGGAGTTTTAGTTTTAAACTCGAATTTGAGTTTCGAAGGATTTTTGAATTATATGAAAAAAAAAAAAAAGTGTGAACGATGGAAAAAATGTTTATGTTTAAGCTTCTACTCGTGACCAAATCATTTTAAAAAATTGATAACTCATTTTAAATTACAATGTAAGAATAGTGACATTGAGAAAATAAAAGGGCTACGAGAAACTTGCTTTCAGACTTTATTTCTTTCTCTTTTTGGCATTAGATGAAATTATAAAGATTGTGCTAAAAAAGTATGTAAACCTTTTTGCATATGATTTAATATTGAGGGCCAACTAGTTTATTTTTCAAGATATGCATGATGAAATTGTAGAGTTATTAACATTAATATTTGGGTTTTAAGAAGTAATACTTTCATTAGTTAAGAAACTGATCTTAAGACTACTTGTTAAAATTGTATTTTAATTAGATAACTACAAATTAGATCTTTTCAATATTAGTATTTAAATATTAAAATATCTATTATCTATAAACAGTTCAAACTCATTATTAAGATAAACATGCATTATCATCATGCTCTTAATTTTAATTAAAGTTTGAAGATAATAATTGAGATAAATAATGGCACTTCAATATATTTTAACTGATCAATATGGTTTGCAACTAAAACTAATAATAGCACTATGACTTATTTGTTTACTAAAATAATAGTTATAAAACCATCATGTACCATGCAAAACGTTTTACTTCTAGAGGAATATTTTCCTAGTACTCCTAGTCCAAAATAGTTTTACTATGGTGGGGAAATTTCTTTTTAAAAATTTTAAGTGTATAGAAAACCTTTACCTCTTTTAATATGGTAAAATTTTTAATGTTTTTAATTTAACATTTATTAATTGTTAATTGTGTTGAATTTAATTTCGAAACAACTTTTAGCAAATCACAAATGAATAAAATATAAAAGTTCAATTTAGTTAAATAGAGAACTTAAAATTAGGTCATGCCTTGTTACAAAAAGAAAAAACAAAATAGCTCCCTCCTTACATACATACATGCATACATACATATATATATATGGTTTTTATATTATAACTTATATAAAAATAATAAAAATTTATCATCTCTTACTTGTAATTTACAAAATTATAATTTTAGTGACATCATGGCTTCACACATTGATAAGTCTCACTAATAATAGTTTTTAGCTATGCTTAACATATTCAACAACATAATTTACAATGTTACCATAATGATAGTAAATTAGTTTCATCAAAACTTTATTATTATTTCACAAAAGAATCAAATTAATATGTCACTTTGACGACGTATATTTAACGACATCATGCTTAAAAGGGTCACTCGTTATTAGATTTGATGAGACATTTTTGGTGTAGTTAATTATAAACCCTCTATTTTAATTTTACGGGTTTCCCGGAAATAGTCTCTAAATAACTATTAGGGACCCTAAATAGTCAATGGAAACGCTTAAGATTATAGAGAATCCATAGAAAACGATTTCAACTTGATTGGAGATTAAACAAAAAGATACAATGGTGAACGAAATCAAGAAATTAATTAATGTGACAAGGGATTAAATTGAATATAAGATTTTGTGGTCAAAGTAAAATTGAGTTAAAAGTTAAGGGAAGAGACTGAAATTTTTTCAGACCGTGACCGTCATTTTGAAAGTTGATTGGGGAGGAAAACGTGAAGCAGAACTTGACTCACAAAAACAAAACAGTGAGTAAAACCAGTCACTGTCGCGCGAAGAAGAAAAGAAGAAGAGAAAGAAGAAGAAGAAAAGAGAAAGAAGAAGAAGAGAAGAAGAAGAAGCTGTCGCCTAACCAACCGTCGAACCAGACCATCGCCGACCGACCAGAACTGCACTCGAACCTGACTGACGACCGAGTGATGCCGAAGCTAAGCAAATCTACGGCAGAAACAACGCAGAATCGTTGCGCGACCAAACCTGATTGGAGCGAAAGAAGAATGCGACAAGCTATCGTCCGACACCCTGCAGAACCCAATGCTAAACACGTCTAATCCACTCTATTTTCAGCTTCAACCGAGCTTGATTTCAGCTCGAAACCATCATCCAAACCCGACCCAAGTGCAGCTGAAACTAAAGCGGAAAAGAAGGCAGCCAATTGGAGAAGAAGAAGAGAGGTTCGGTCGAAGAGGAGAAGGCCGCGTGGAGGAGAAGAAGGAGGAAGAAAAATAGCCCGAACCTAGTCCAAATCTGTCACTAAAATCAGTCCAAAACCACCCTAAAATCAATCTCAAAATGAAGTTAACGCAAACAGAAAAGGGGGTGAGTCATTTACGTTTTAAGTTGATGATTTGATTAGTGATTTAAGTTGAGTTCGAAATGGATTTATTATGATTTGTTTGTTGGTTGGTTTTGAGTAAAAAAAAGTTGAAAAATAAGTGGATTTATGTATATTGGGAGCTTAGAAAACTAAGAAAATATCAAAGATTTAGAGAGAAACCAAATCGCGTGCTAATTTAGTTTAAAGGGTGATTTCATAAATTGACCCTTATGGAGTCCGTTGAGTGTTCAGATGACCCAAATGAATTTAGTTAGGCATGTTGAGATGATTAAAAGTCGAAGAAAACTGAGTTCGAAACCTTAAAATCGATAAAGGAATGAAAAATGAAAGATTACGTGTAAAAATGGTCACTTAGGGGTGATTATGTAATTTTAGTTATTTCGAGTTTTCGAAAGTTGACGCGAACATAAATTTTACGTACATATATGTTGTGTAGGTGACGAGTAAGCCGGTGGAGCAAGAGAAGAGCGTTAAGAAGCATTTTAGAGCCTTCCGGAGAGCTATTCGGAGGTGATAGTTAATTAAGGTGAGTGTCAAAATGATTTTTCATGCATTTTGTGTTGATTTGATTTATAAATGAATGTTTGATGCATATTTGAATATTTTAGTAGAATTGAAATATGGTTTAAATGATAAGTTGCATGGTAACAAACAATATAGCTTTTGTATTTTCGTTAAAAAGACTGGGAAGCTGGAACCACGTTCAAAAGTTTATCTATTTGTAGGTTATCCTAGAGAGACTAGAGGCAGACTCTTTTATTATCCTAAAGAAAACAAAGTTTTTGTATCGACAAACGCTACGTTTCTTGAAGAGAACTGTATGAAAGAGTATAAACCTCGAAGTAAAGTTGTACTAGAGGAATTACTTCCCGGTTCGACCAGTATCCCATCAACAATAGTTGTTGACAATGACATAATTCAGACCATGTCTGAACGTCAGACAAATTCTCATCAGAATCATCTACCACCTCATCGTAGTAGGAGGGTTATTAGACCACCAGTCCTCTATAGAAAGATCGGAGAGACATATATTGCTATATCTTATGAGAGTGTAGATGATCTATTAACATACCATGATGCAATAGAGGATTCTGCTAAAGAAGAATGGCTTAAAGCAATGAATCTCGAGATGGAGTCTATGTACTCCAACTCTGTCTAGGAACTTGTAGATCAACCAAATGGGATAAAATTCATAAGTTGCAAGTGGATCTACAAAAGGAAGAGAGGAGTGGATGGAAAGGTAAAAACCTTCAAAGCTAGACTAATGGCAAAGGGTTATACCTAGAAAGAAGGAGTCGACTATAAGGAATTTTTCTCGCCAATAGTTATGCTTAAGTCCATTCGGATTCTTCTCTCCATTGCTGCATGTCTCAATTATGAGATTTGGCAAATGAACGTCAAGACTGCATTTTTGAATGGTAATCTTGATGAAAGTATCTATATGGTACAATTAGAGAGATTTGTATCCCAAGGTAAAGAGCAAAAGGTTTGTAAGTTGCAAAGGTCCATTTATGGACTTAAACAAGCATCTCGATCTTGGAACATAAGGTTTGATACTTCGATCAAGTCTTATGGTTTTAAGCAAAATATTGATGAACCTTGTGTATACAAACGGATTATCAATAAGAAAATGGCTTTCCTTGTACTTTACGTTGACGATATTCTACTTATTAAGAATGATATAAAAGTATTGTCAGACGTAAAAAACTGGCTCACTAGCCAATTCCAAATAATACGGGATCGTAAGAACAAACTGTTAGCGCTGTCTCAGGCATCATATATTGATAAGATTTTTGTGCGATTTTCGATGTAGAACTCTAAGAAAGGCCATTTACCTTCTCATCATATAGTTCATTTGTCTAAGGAACAGTGTCCTTAGACACCTCAATAAATTGAGGATATGAGACGGATTCCCTATGCCTCTACAGTAGGCAATCTCATGTATGCTAAGTTATGCACGAGACCGGGTATATATTATTCGATGGGAATAGTTAGTCATTATCAATTTAATCTAGGATTTGATCATTGAGTGGCTGTACAGCATATTACCAAGTATCTTCGGAGAGCGAGAAACTATATGCTACTATATTCTCGAGAGGATTTGATCTCATTAGGATATACAGATTTTGATTTTTAGGCGGACAAAGATTCTAGAAAATCTACGTCCAAATTAGTATTTACCCTTAGTAGTGGAGCCATTACATGGAGGAGTGTTAAGCAATCATGCATTGCTGACTCCACTATGAAAGGCGAATATGTAGCAGCTTGTGAAGCAGCTAAAAAGGCGGTATGGCTAGTTAAATTCTTGATTAATATGGAAGTTGTTCCAGACATGGATAAATCACTCACCCTTTATTGTGACAATAGTGGTGTAGTGGCCAATTCCAAAGAACCAAGAATCCATAAAAGAGGGAAGCATATAGAGAGGAAATATCATCTCATTAGAGAGATCGTACGAAGGGGAGATGTAAAAGTGATGAAGATTGCATCACAAGATAACCTTGTTGATCTGTTTACAAAGACCTTAACGGCTAAAGTATTCGAAGGTCATCTAGAGAGGGTCTACGATTACGAGATATGTCCTATCTGCTCTAGGGCAAGTGAGAGATTGTTGGGGGTTCTGCCCGAAGAGCTTGTAATATTGTAGACGGTTTTATAAATTTTTAATAAAATATTCATTTAATTCAATTTATATATTTTGTAAAAATTGTATATATCATGACAAAACACCTTTGATTACTGATGTAATTTCAAACTAAGTGTATAAATGTTATACACTGACGAATTTAGTTTGAGATAAGTAATATAAAGAGTCCGTAGAAAACAAACGAAGCTGGGTACTTCGTTTGTGATAAATCTACAGTTATGGTCTCTTTCGTATTTGATACGACAATCTTATCCAACACTGTTCATGTGGTGACATGGAAATGGAGGCACCTTATATAATAAAGATTACATAGGACTGAACCACGATAAACATAAATCTCTAAATAATATCTGTTAAACTTAGAGATTTATATTTATCAACCAAATGATCATATATGAATTGATCTTAATTCTGAGTGTATTATGAACTCCTACTTGTTAAGTTATTTCCTTTGATTTACATGGGTGAGATCGGTGTAGATACCCGATCAATAACTTCGTACTTTGGGGATATGATTTAGTAAGTAGTTGGGAACATTCTATATAATAGTGGAATCGACTCCTTCTTGCAAGAAGTAGAAACGTAGTTCCCTTAAGAGTTGATTAAGGTCTTGAATAATAAGAGTGCTCAACTTTCTATTCATATGTAAATAGAAAGATAAATTCATAAGTTGTTATGAATATATTGTTCATTAGAGAATCAATAATACTTAAGGATCAATAAATAATTAGAGGGGTAAAACGAACATTTGACCTACCTCTAATTATGAACTATTTGTGAATGGTCAAATCATATGTAGTGATTAAATCAATGGACACTGAAAAATTTCAAATTGTATAAAAAAAAAATCTACAATTTGAGAGTGCAATTTGAAGTTTTTAGTGGAGTAACTTTAAGATTAATAATAGTGAATTATTTAATTAAAGAGCTTAATTAATAATTCCGATGTTATTGGAGCTCAAAACTATAGATCCATCGGGTGCACTTGATAGCTCATTTTACTATAAGAAACGTGTATATAAAATATTGTAATTGGACCGTCCAATTACAGGTGTTACATAAGTAACAAAAATTTGTGTTCACTTGGTATTTGAATAATATTGATTATTTAAATTATTTAATTATTAATTATGAATTAATAATTATATAATTAATTTTATAAGAGGTTACAAATTCTATTTCAAAATATAACATGAATTAATTTTGAATTAATTATGTTATATGGGACAAAAGTTTAATTATAATAAAATTAGGGTCAATATTAATATTGATTAATTAAAACCCTATTGTTTGCCTATATATATATATATATATATATAAGAAAGAGTTTCTTTTCTTAAGAAAAAAAAGAAAAAGGTTTTTGCTTATTGTTTATGTTTTGAGAAAAAATAAGAGAAAAGAAAAAGAAGTTTTTTTTTTTTTTTTCAACGAATACAAAGAATAAGAATTTGTATTTTTGTTCTTTGTATAACCAAAAATCAAACACTTACCTCTTATAGTCATTGATTTAATTTGATTTTTTTTTTTAGAAAGAAATCAAAAAGTAAGTGAGCACAATTCTATATAATTGTGCCCACTCACTTGTTTCTTGGTTTCGAGATATATCAAGGAAGGCAAGGTGGTAAGCAATCCACAGAGATCAATACAGAAGG
Organism: Nephelium lappaceum; assembly: GCA_021234005.1. Lineage (NCBI taxonomy): Eukaryota > Viridiplantae > Streptophyta > Magnoliopsida > Sapindales > Sapindaceae > Nephelium > Nephelium lappaceum. Next base: position 143,620 of record JAIZFV010000570.1, read on the forward strand.
TAAAAATCTGATTTTTATTTCTTTATATTATTTTATTTCATTATTTTATGAATCTTGGGTTCTTGAGTTTTTTAAAAAGTTTTTGAAACTCAATGTTCCGTAAAATTCTTAATTTTATAAAAAACAAACTGTTGATTTTGTTTTTTTTAAGCCAACAATTGGTATCAGAGCCAAGGTTTCAATAAAACAATGGATTTTTAAAATAATATGTTTGTATTGATTATGTATGTCAATGAGTAGGCACTATTATTTTGATTTGATGATTGATATGCATATTTTATATTCATGTTTGATGAATGGGATTGCATGGTATGATCATTAATTGTATGGTTCTTTGGTTAAATAATTCGATTGATATGTAAGTGGTTTGTGACAATTTTTTTTCGTTGTAATTCAATAGTTAAAGGCTTTATTTTTTTCTGAAAAATGTAAAGGTGAAGATTGATGTCAACGGGGTTGATTTGCTGTGCCAGAATTATGATTTGAAACGGATTATTGTTTTAATTATGTTGAAAACGGTTGGTTTTATTTAATTATATTTAAAACTACCATTTAAAATATAATTAATTGTATTAAAATGGATGGTTAATGTGGCTATTTTGAATGGTATAATTATGATTTGAAACGAAAAATTATTTTGAAAACGGTTGGTTCTATTTAATTGAATTTAAAACTACCGTTTAAAATATAATTAATTGCATTGAAATTGATTATTAATACGGCTTTTTTGAACGGTCCAATAAGACATTTATTATGAATAAATGTATGCGCATTAGATGCGTTGCACATTAGATGTGCAAACAAACAAAATAATAATAATAATAAATAAATAAATAGCACATGTGTGTTTTGCATTGACCTAGAAGTGCAATTGTTGCATATAGTGCATGTTTATGCATTGCATGCTTATGCATGTGACACTTGGCAATTTTTATTTATTTATTATTAATATTTTTTTTAACAGCCCCTAGAATTATGTGTTTCATATTTTCGGGGTTTCCATTTCAATTGTAATACTATTGAAAATGTCCATGTGATTGGATAATTTTCTTAAATCCATAAATCAAGAAATGAGCTTTTCTAGTCTAATCTATTTGATAGAATTTCTTGATAATTAAATTAGATTTAGTTATAAGCCCATGAAGACCTTGAAGATCTTGAAGATCATGAAGACTACAAGTGAAGGCTAAGGAATGTCTTGGTTAATTTTTGTAATCTTAAAATTAAATGTAGGTCGTTAAAACCAAAGAACTCGGTCATACACATGTTATTTATTTATTTTTTTTATTTTCATGAGATGAATGGACAAATATATATAACATGTACATGCATTAAAAATATGTCATATAGAATCCTGAAGTGCCTACTCATTACATTATAACATGACATGCATCATATGTATTATTTTTATTTTACTATTAAAATTGTTTATTAGTATAAATACAAAAATAATACATGGAATGCCTTTAAATAATTTGAATTGATTTTAATAGAAAATCATAGGTTTCAAATTAGAAATTTGATTTCAATAATTGGCATTTATAATGTGGATTAGATTTTAATTAGTTAAAATCGGATGATTTCATATTAAATCTAGTCTTTATAATTTTGATTATTTTGATTAGATTTATAAATTGAATTAGATTCTTAAGTGTTAAAAATTGGGTAATTCATTAGATTGATAAATTAAATTAGATTCTTAAATGTTAAAAATCTGATAATTTATTAAGTGTTAATAAGTTTCGAACTCTAATAACACACAAATTCCTAGTAATTTAGATTATCTTTTAGCCGTTAATAATCTAAGACTATGTCTAGGAAAATTTAATAGAAATCCCTAACCCTAAAATAGTGAGTGGGAGAGGGATATATGACAATATATTTCGCGGTCTTCATCATTAGTTCAACACCGTAAAACTTAAATGGCGCCTCGAGATGGCTTTATTATTGTCCCCCTATGGATGGTGTCCATTTAGGTTGATCAAGGTTGACTTCCTAACGGATAGAATTTCTAGATGTATCTTGTGATTGACCTACCCCATGGCGGCAATTCTCGAGTTAAGTCTATGGACTCCGAAATGATGGGTTACAATCATAAAGGAAATAATTAATTGTTAATTATTTTTCCTGACCGAAAAACGGTAGTCAAATAATATATGAAAAAGAGTTTTCTATTATATTATTTGATTGAGAATGTCTTAGTTTAACATATAAATATTTGACCTACCCTACGCCGACACCTATTTGTGGCATATTAGATTATCATGGCATAATAATTAAATTTAGGGATTTTGATAATTCATTATTCGTGAATCATGCATCACGTTTAATTTTATGCCAAATTACATGATATTAAATTTTACAAATTGATATTAAATAAATTCCATTTTATTTATTTTCAACAATGGTATCTCCGTTGATTTCTATTCTTGCTAATGATAAACTTAATGGGGAAAATTATGTCAAATGGAAAAGTAATATGAACACAGTCCTGGTCTGTGAGGACCTTAAGTTTGTCACGACTCAACCTTGTCCTCCTCAGCCAGTAGATAATGCTTGACGTGATGTGTGGGAGGCCTATCAGAAATGGGTCATAGCTGATGAAAAGGCCCGCTGCTACTTATTAGCAGGGATGTCCGAGGTGCTTGCTATCAAGCACGAGTTAATGACAACAACAACTCAGATGCTAGAGTCACTGCAGGGCATGTTTGGGCAACCTTCTGAGCAGCAATGACACGAAACTGTTTGTGCTGTGATGACTGCTAAGATGGAGGGTACATCTATTCGAGAGCATGTTTTGAAAATGATAACCCACTTCAACACAACTGAAAGCCATAGAAGGGCAATAGACGAGCGTAGACAAGTGAGTATGATCTTGGAAACTCTTTCGAAGAGTTTCATGCAATTCAAGAGTAACTATGTATGAACAAGTTGACTTACTCACTTACACAATTACTTAATGAGCTTACTACTTATGAGTCAATGAATAAGGATAAGAGTAAGTCTGGTGAAGCAAACGTTACTAAGTCTGGTGAAGCAAACGTTGTTGAGTCTTCTTCTTCTGCTAAAAACAAAAGGAAGAGAAACACCAAAAAGGCTAAAGCTAAGCCTAAAACACAAGCTACTAAGAAGAAGAATAAAAAGAACTCAAAGGCCACCAAGCCCAAAGGAAAGTGTTTCCATTGTGGTGTGGATGGACATTGGAAAAGGAACTACCCTAAGTACCTCAATAAGCTCAAAGAGAAGAAGATGAAAGGTAAATATGATTTACTAGTCATTGAATCTTGTTTAGTGGAGGATGATTCATCCACTTGGATAATTGATTCAGGAGCCACTAATCATGTTTGTTCTTCTTTGCAGCAGATTGACTCTTATAGGCAGCTTGGTGAGGGCGAGTTCAACATGAGAGTCGGGATTGGGGAAGTCGTTTCAGTAAAGGCAGTGGAAGAAGTTAGACTTCATTTTATTAATAATTGTTTTGTCATACTGAACAATGTTTATTTTATTCCAGGTTTTAAAAGAAATTTGATTTTTGTATCCAAACTTTTGAAATTTAATTATTCTGTTTCTTTTTATAATAAATCAGTTATTATTTCTAGAAATGGTTTAAAAATTTGTTCAATGATACAATAAAACAATTTATATGTGTTAAGACCGTTAATACATAACCCGCTGTTAATATTGAAATGTTTAAGGTTGAAAAACCAAAAACAAAACGACAAAGATTTCTCAAAATGATGACACATATCTTTGGCATCTAAGACTTGGTCATATTAACCTTGACAGATTTGATAGACTTGTAAAGAGCGGACATTTAAGTGAGTTAAAGATCGGTACTTTACCTGTTTGTGAATCATGTCTAGAAGGTAAAATGACCAAAAGACCTTTTACTGGTAAATGGCCTAGAGTTAATGAACCACTAGAGCTTATACATTCGGACGTCTGCGGTCCTATGAATGTTAAAGCTAGAGGCAGTTATGAATATTTCGTCACCTTTATTGATGATTATTCTAGAGATGGGTATGTTTACCTGATGCAACGGAAGTCAGAAACTTTTGAAAAGTTCAAACAATTTTGAGCTGAAGTTGAAAATCAATTAGGTAAAAACATTGAAAACTCTACGATCGGATCGTGGAGATGAGTATCTCGATACAAAGTTCAAGGATTACTTACTTGAGCATGGGATTCTATCCCAACTGACTGCTCCTAGAACACCCCAGCAGAACGGTGTTGCAAAAAGGAGAAATCGGACCCTTTTGGACATGATGAGATCTATGTTTAGTTTCTCATCATTACCTAGTTCATTCGGGGGATATGCATTGCAAACTGCAATGTTTTTTAATGTTGTACCATTTAAGTCAGTTCCAAAGACACCCTCGGAGTTGTGAAATGGTCGCAAAGCTAGTTTACGACATTTTTGCATTTGGAGATGTCTAGCACATGTGCTGAAGAACAAAACTGGGAAGTTGGAACCACGTTCTAAAGTTTACCTAGTTATAGGTTATCCTATAGAGACTAGGGGCGGACTCTTTTATAGTCCTGAAGAAAACAAAGTGTTTGTATCGACAAACGCTATGTTTCTTGAAGAGAACTATATGAGAGAGTACAAACCTCGAAGTAAGGTTGTACTAGAGGAATTACTTCTTGGTTCGACTAGTACCCCCGTCAACAATAGTTATTGATAAAGACATAATTCAGACCACGTCTGAATGTCAGATACATTCTCATCAAAATCATCTACCACCTTGTCGTAGTAGGAAAGTTATTAGACCACCAGTCCGTTATAAAAAGATCGAAAAGACATAGATTGCTATCTCTGTTGAGAGTGTAGATGATCCATTGACATACCATGATGCAATGGAGGATTCTGATAAAGAAGAATGACTTAAAGCAATGAATCTCGAGATGGAGTCTATGTACTCCAACTCTATTTGGGAACTTGCAGATCAATCAAATAGAATAAGACCCATAGGTTGCAAGTGAATCTACAAAAGGAAGAGAGGAGTGGATGGAAAGGTAGAAACCTTCAAAGCTAGACTAGTAGCAAAGGGTTATACCTAGAAAGAAGTAGTTGACTATGAGGAAACTTTCTTGCCAGTAGCTATGTTTAAGTCCATTCAGATTCTTCTCATCAATTGCTGCATGTCTTCATTATGAGATTTGGCAAATGGACGTCAAGATTGCATTTTTGAATGGTAATATTGATGAAAGTATCTATATGGTACAATCAAGGGATTTGTATCCAAGGTCAAGAGCAAAAGGTTTGCAAGTTGCAAAGGTCCATTTATGGAGTTAAACAAGCATCTCGATCTTGGAACATAAGGTTTGATACTTCGATCAAGTCTTATGGTTTTGAGCAAAATATTGATGAACCTTGTGTATACAAACAGATTATCGATAAGAAAGTGGTTTTCCTTATACTTTACATTGACGATATTCTACTTATTGGGAATGATATAGGAGTATTGTCAGATGTAAAAAACTGGCTCGCTAGCCAATTCCAAATGAAAGATTTGAGAGAGGCCAGTTATGTCATTGGGATCCAAATAATACGGGATCGTAAGAATAAACTGTTAGCGTTGTCTCAAGCATCATATATCGATAAGATTCTTGTGCGATTTTCGATGTAGAACTCTAAGAAAGGTCATTTACCTTTTCGTCATGGAGTTCATTTATCTAAGGAACAGTGCCCTAAGGCACCTTAACAAATTGAGGATATGAGATGGATTCCTTATACCTCTGCAGTAAGCAGTCTTATGTATGCTATGTTATGCACGAGATTGGATATATGTTATTCGGTGGGAATAGTTAGTCGTTATCAATCTAATCCAGGATTTGATCATTAGGTGGCTGTAAAGCATATTCTCAAGTATCTTCAGAGAACGAAAAACTATATGCTAGTATATTCTGGAGAGGATTTGATCCCATTAGGATATACAGATTCTGATCTTTAGTCGGACAAAGATTCTAGGAAATCTACGTCCGGATCAGTATTTACCCTTGGTAGTGGAGCCATTATATGGAGGAGTGTTAAGCAATCATGTATTGCTGACTCCACTATGGAAGGCGAATATGTAGTAGCTTGTGAAACAGCTAAGGAAGCGGTATGGCTACATAAATTCTTGATTGATCTGGAAGTTGTTTCAGACATGGATAAACCATTCACCCTTTATTGTGACAATAATGGTGTAGTGGCCAATTCCAAAGAACCAAGAATCCATAAACGAGGGAAGCATATAGAGAGGAAATATCATTTTATTAGAGAGATCGTACGAAGGGGAGATGTAAAAGTGATGAATATTGCATCACAAGACAACATTGCTGATCCGTTTACGAAGACCTTAACAGCTAAAGTATTTGAAGGTCATCTAGAGGGTTTAGGATTACGAGATATGTCTCATCTGCTCTTGGGCAAGTGGGAGATTGTTAGGGTTTCTGCCCTAAGAGCTTGTAATATTGTAAACGGTTTTATAAATTTTTAATAAAATATTCATTTAATTCAATTTATATATTTTGTAAAAATTGTATATATCATGAGAAACACCCTTGATTACTGATGTAATTTCAAACTAAGTGTATAAATGTTATACACTGACGGATTTAGTTTGAGATAAGTAATCTAAAGAGTTCGTAGAAAACAAACGAAGCTGGATACTTCGTTTGTGATAAATCTACAGTTGTGGTCTTTTTCATATTTGATATGACAGTCTTGTCCGAGACTGTTCATGTGGTGACATGGAAATTGAGGCACCTTATATAATAAAGATTATATAGGATTGGACCACGATAAACATAATTATCTAAATAATATCCGTTAAACTTAGAGATTTATATTTATCAACCAGATGATCATATATGAATTGATCTTAATTCTGAGTGTATTATGAACTCTTACTTGTTAAGTTATTTCCTTTGATTTACACGGGTGAGATCGGTGTAGATACCCGATCAATAACTTCGTACTTTGAGGATATGATTTAGTAAGTAGTTGAGAACATTTTATACAATAGTGAAATTGACTCCTTCTTGCAAGAAGTAAAAAAGTAGTTCCCTTAAGGGTTGATTCAGGTCTTGAACAATAAGAGCACTCAACTTTCTATTCATATGTAAACAGAAAGATAAATTCATAAGTTGTTATGAATATATTATTCATTAGAAAATCAATAGTACTTAAGGATCAAAAAATAATTAGAGGGGTAAAACGAACATTTGACCTACCTCTAATTATGAACTATTTGTAGAGGGTCAAATCATATGTAGTGATTAAATCAATGGACACTGTAAAATTTCAGATTGTATAAAAGACATCTACAATTTTGAGAGTGCAATATTAAGTTTTTAGTGGAGTAACTTTAAGATTAATAATAATGAATTATTTAATTAAAGAGTTTAATTAATAATTCCGATATTATTGAAGTTCAAAACTGTAGGTTCATCGGATCCCCTTGATAGCTCATTTTACTATAAGAAACGTATATATAGAATATTGTAATTGGACCATCCAATTATAAGTGTTACATAAGTAACAAAAATTTGTGTTCACTTGATATTTGAATAATATTGATTATTTAAATTATTTAATTATTAATTATGAATTAATAATTATCTAATTAATTTTATAAGAGGTTATAAATTCTATTTCAAAATATAACATGAATTAATTTTGAATTAATTATGTTATATGGGTAAAAGTTTAATTATAATAAAATTAGGGTCAATATTAATATTGATTAATTAAAACCCTAATTGTTTGTCTATATATATATATATATATATATAAAAGAAAGAGTTTCTTTTCTTAAGAAAAAAAAAAAAGGTTTTTGGTTATTGTTTATGTTTTTGAGAAACAATAAAAGAAAAGAAAAAGAAGTTTTTTTTTTTTTTTTTTCAGCAAATACAAAGAACAAGAATTTGTATTTTGTTTTTTGTATAACCAAAAATCAAACACTCACCTTTTATAATCATTGATTTAATTTGATTGTTTTTTAGAAAAAAATCAAAAAGTAAATGAACACAATTCTATATAATTGTGTCAATTCACTTGTTTCTTGGTTTCGAGATATATCAAGGAAGGGAATGTGGTGAGCAATCCATAGAGATCAATACAGAAGATAAAAATCTAATTTTTATTTCTTTATATTATTTTATTTCATTGTTTTATGAATCTTGGGCTCTTGAGTTTTCTAAAAAGTTTTTGAAACTTAATATTCCGTAAAATTCTTAATTTTATGAAAAACAAATTTTTGATTTTGTTTTTTTCAAGCCAACAGTAAAGTATCAAACCACTCCTCAGAACAGATCTTAACATCTAGCATTCACTATTATTATTATTATAAATTTGTTTCTCCTTAGTTTGTTATATTGTATAACCATTTTGTATTTATAATTATTTATAGAAAAAGAAACGGGTCGCGTTAATCATTATTTTTTTTTTAAACTGTCATAATCATTAAATTTTCTCAATTTAAAACCTATGTTACTATTAGAAGGTTTCCTATTTTTATATATCATTTTTAATATATTAATTATATAAAAACTTTCAAAATTAAATGGTCAAATGATCAACAATTTATGTTGTGAAAAGCTCCACTTCTAAAAATTTATTTTTAACAAATCAACTATTAAAAGTTCATTTGAGAAGGTCTCCCAAACATATATTTTTGTGCTAATCTTTGAGTTGATTTTCTGTGTATTTGGTGATATTTGTCAAGTAAAAGAAAGTTTATTTATTAATTTTTTTAATAAATTTAATTAAAAGAAAGTGTATTTGGCATTTCGTGTGGAACGAGGAACCGCAGCCGTTCGATGCTTTCCATTCGGTGATGTATCAGCTGTGGCTTAGACGGCACGCCATCAGATACGGGCGTAGAGAAGTGGCATAAAGCGGTAAAGGGAATATTGATGGCATTCGTTCGTGGTTACTATTTTTTGTTTCTTATTTGGTCAACGCATCGGACGGCCAAGAATCAAAGATTACACAAACTTTTTTTTCTTTTTTTGAAGCATACACAAACTTTTGTTTTCCCTTTTTGTTATGAGATTCTCGAAACCATAAATCTTGTAGTTAATATTATTTGTTTTTTTTTTTTTTTTTTCTGTTTTCAAATTATAATATACAATAGGTCCATGCTTTTTTTTTTTTTCTTAATTATGAAAATTCTCGATCTGAAATTCAATAATATGGACATAAATTTAGATATGAATATGTAGTTTTAAAATTTGATGTCAATCTTTTTTTTTTTTTCTAATTTCAAATGTTTAATTTTCCTTAGGATACCTGTCACGTATAAATCACTTAAAAAGAAATTATGGGTATAGAAGGTTATATACTTATAATAATAGAGTAATATTATAATTGCAAGCAGGATCAGCGAAATATTCCTCACAACTACATCACAAAATTATGGCTTAAATCGTAATTAATTTTATCATTCTTTGAATTAATTGTAATTATTAAAAAAATTATTAAGAACATTAATTTTATATCTCAATAATTGAAATATAATATAACTGATACTTACTCAATAATTTAAAATGAGATTGTAGTGAATAATTATATCTAACTGAAAATATCATAATCGAATTATTTCAGTGTTCAATATTTATCGAATCATTATTCCTTCTTGCATTTGGATATTATATGTAGTGGGAGTGATTGAATTGATATTCAATTTTTTTAAAATTAATATTTGAATTATTACATAACTATATTCTATTCAATTTGTAATGTTTCAAAATTCCGAAGATTACTAGAAATTATAAGACGTATGTATAAAAAAGAAAAAGAATCTTTTAAATAAAGAAGGGAATCTAAAACAGACGAAGAAGAATAAAATAGTGAAGTGGAAGTTTGTCCTTGACCAAAAACAGACTGGATCTCGTGACAACCACAAGACGGCCTGTCGTTTATTGCATTTCACTTTCACGTTCACGTCCACGTTCAAATTCAGCCTTCCAACCCCAATCCATCTTCGTCCTCCACCGAACCAGCCACTAACACCACCACCAACTCTCTCTCTCTCTCTCTCTCTCAACAGCCGTCCATAAAAACGAACTGTGTCGTTTCACCAACTTACAAACACATACACACACGTTCGTCTCTCTCTCTCTCTCTCTCTCTCTCTCTCCATCGGTTTTCATATTCAATATCGATGTTTGTTTTGTTTTAGTGGAAGTTTGGTGTATTGTTTGTGTGAATTAGGTGATTTTTTAATCGAGATTCAAATCGAAATGGCTGAAGGTTACTTAACTCTGTTACTTTGTTAATCGAATATTTGATTTATTTGTTTCGTTAAATTCGTTGTTTTTGTACGTTTGGATAAAAATAGGGAGTCCATGTCAGGAAGCATTGGATGCTTTGTCTTCTCTTATCACAAAACGCAGTCGTGCTGATAAAAGCAACAAAGGAGACCGTTTCGATTTGCTTTTCGATTATGTAAAGGTTAATCATCATGTCTTGATTGTGTATTTTTCTTGTTTATGATAGTTTTTTGGCTAGCGAGACAGAGTTGAATATGATTTTTGTAGATTTCGGACTTAGAGGAGGCGATGTCGCAGATGAAGATTATTCATGTTGCTGGTACTAAAGGAAAGGTACTATACATAGAATGCGAATTTGTCTCCTATCTGATTATCTGTTAAACTCTCTTATGATTTGTTTTAAAATCACACCTTTCGACAAGTAATGATGTCTGTTAAAGCTTCTTTGGATTTACTGGAAAAATTGTAGCTTTTGAGATGTGACGAAGTCTGTTTTATGCATATTGAATGACGGTATTTGTATTTGTGTTCATGTTCGTATTCTTATACAAGTAAAAGAAAGTTTATTTATTAATATTAAATGTGCCTCTAGAGCATGGATTAATGCTTAAAAAATTAGAATTAAACTTGCGATCAATAAATTTATCCATTCAATTTTTTGTCATTCATCTCTTTCTATTTATTTTACATCCAATTAATTGATTGTTTCTAGATATAATTATGCCCCTTCAGGGTAAATGTTATCATTACCCAACTTTGCCTATGCGTTCATTATTTATCATCGGGTTTTGCTTTTCCCACTTGTCAGTTCTTTATTTGTTTATTTATTTTTTGGGTGCAAATTGTAAACCCACATGAAAAAATAACTTTTAACTTTTTGATTCATTTTTATTTTCTGACTCTCCGTGCTTTGATGATATTGTATTTTTCGAAACAGATAGTACAACCTTATGGGGTGTTTGCATGCATATATATTGGAAAAGCATCCGATTTCAAAATAATAATAATAATAAAAATCCAAAAACTTCATTTTTATAAAAAAGTATAAAATTTCTAATTAGAAATTATTTGCTTAGGAGAAAAGAAAACAAAGAGATTTCCAAGAAAGTCATAGGAAAGAGGCAAGAAAATTGCCACAAGACTTACTAGTGAAAAAGTACACATTCACTTCTATTGATTTCTCATGCTGTCTTTTGAATCTAGCCTGATTGTGAAACTTTTCAGACTAGCAAGAGTCTACACAAAATACATTCCAAGACATTCAAAGGAATACAAAATATAATAAATTAGTTGAGAATCTCAAGAGGAAAGTTGGAGGGAGGACGCAAGAAAGTGCCTGCCACTAGTTTATTTTCCAGGAAAGTGGTATAGTTTATTTATTTATTTTCATAAATATCAAGTGACACATCTATTTGAAATATACATCGTCTAGTTAATTGCTGTAGTCTTTGTGGCAAACGTCTTGTAGGTTTTCTAATCAATGGGGGCTTCATCGTCAACTTGTTCATCTTCCACAATCACCGATGGAGGAAAGTATGATCTGTAAGCCCTCTATCGTAATATTACAGAGCTCCCCAGAAGCAGTCCCTAAATAATTATTGGAGACCCGAAATGGTCCATAGAAATGCCTAAGGGTATAGGGAACCCTTAAAGATTGATTTAAACTCGATTGGAGATAAAATGGAATGGTAAAATGGTGAATGAAATCGAGTGAGTATTTAAGATGATAAGGGACTAAATTGAAGATAAGTTTTAATAATTGTGGTCAAAGTGGAATTAAGCTAAAGGTCAAGGGAGGAGACCAATATTTTTAAAGGACGTGACCATCATTTTGAGGATAGTTTGGGGAGGAAAATAGAAGCCAAAAAGTCTAAAGAGAGAGAGAGTGAGCTGTCGCCGACAGAAGAGAAGAGAAGAGAAAGAAGAAGAAAGAAGAAGAAGAAAAAAAGAAGGAAGAAGAAAGGAGAAGAAGAAGATAGCCGCGCGACGCCGGAGGGAGAGGATCGCCGACCAGCCGAGCAGACCATCGCCGGCCGACCAACCAGAGCTGCACGTGAAGCTTGACGCGACGGCGCGACGCCAAAGCCGAAGCTGAAAGACGACTGTGCGAGGAGAAAACAAATCCGGGCAGCAAAACGATGACGGAGCTGCTAACCCCGACCGACAGCCATCACGACCAACCGCTAAGCCCGTCGACAACCAGCTGCAACCTCGCCGTGAACTGAGCAGAACCAAACTGAAACGAAGCTGAACGGCGGCCAAAACCAGCTCATCCCGCACGCGAAACCGCCGCTGATGGACGACGAAGCCAGCCTCCAACCGCGGTGAAGCCGAGAGGGAAAGAGAGAGGAGAAAGAGGAGAAGAAAACCCAGTCCAGACCAGCCTCCATCACGTGCAAAAACAAGCAGAAACCAGATCAGAACCGCGCGAAAAAGGGAGGAAAAGAAAGAGAGAGAAGATCCAGCCCGAGCTCAGTCCAAATCAGTTCGTTTACGCTTACAATCCAGTCCCGAATCAAGCTCAACGTGAAGAGGAAGAAAGTGATTCCATAGGGAAGAAATTGGGTGACGAGGGAGCTCGAGGATCGAGGCGAGAGAATTAGGGGGCTCCACACGCGCCATTTTCAGCTATCAGTTTTGTGAGTGAGTTTTATTTAAAGATTTTAAAAGTATTTCAAATTATCAAATTTGATTTGATAAGTAGTTGCTTGAGTTTATTTTAAATGCATTGATATATGCATGAGCATTAGTTTGAAATGATAATGTGATTTTATATGCATATATATAAAGTTGTTGAAATGAAATTTCAGAAACTAAGTTTTTAAGTTTGAATTGAGAAAATCAGTTTTAGTGCTTAATGCACTCAGAAAATGAGTTTTAGTGCTTATGGCACTCAGAAATCAGAATTTAGTGCTTTACGCACTCAGAAAAGAGAATTGTGCTTTTGCACCAGAAAGTTAAAGCAGAAAAGAGAAAAGTGTTTTCAAAACCAGAAAGTATCCCCTCAAGGATTTTCAGAGATTACAGAGCAGTTTAGACCCGATCGGTCTATCCCACTTCAGTTGGCACAGTCCTGGGGAGGGATAAGTCACTAACCAGGGGGATAAGTGTCAGAGTCTGTCAGTCGAGTCGCCATTACTGATGTGGGGTAGTGTTTCGTGTGCTATGGTTAGCGCTGAGAAATTCCGCACATGGCCACGAGATGTCTCAGGTTAGACGAGCTATGGTTAGCGCTGAGAAATTCCGCACATAGCCGCGAGATGTCTCAAGAGTTGACGAGCTATGGTTAGTGCTGAGAAATTCCGCACATAGCCGTTAGATTCGAGAGACCCCAGATTTAGGGATACTATGGTAATTTTGAAAGATATCGAGAAACAGCTTTTAAAAGAAAAGTTTATTTGAGATAAAAGATACTTTAGAATTATTATTGAAGTTATTTATGATTTACAGTTGCAAGGTTTGTATTTGAATACGTGCATGTGCTTATATATGAATTTTTTTATTTAAGTTGATATTTCAGAGATTTAAGTTTGAAACGCTTTAGAAACAAAGAGTAGTTTTCAAATGTTTTAGAGGAGGAAGTTTTGAAAACCAAACTTTCAAAGAAAAGATAAATTATCACTCACTGAGCTTCTAGCTCATTATTTTCTGTTTTCTATAAAAACCTCCTCAGGTACTCTCAGCAGGTAGCCGATCAGTAGCATTACCTCCAGCGGGCGAGCCAACACGACACGACATCATTGATTAGCTCATTTTGTTTCAGCAGTTATATTTTCATGTAAATATCTTTTGAGAGGGAGTATAGAGAGCATTTTTACCCTCAATCGTATCAGGATGCGCGGACAGACGAGTTCTTCAGTCTACAGCAAGGATCTATGTCACTAGCGGATTATGAAAAGAGGTTTTCCGAGTTGATCCGGGTAGTCCCTCTGATTGCAGGAAACGAAGAACAGAAGAGTAAGAGATTCTTCGCAGGTTTACATCCAAATCTGAAAGTTCACCTCTCGTGGGCTCTGAAAGACAGATATGGTAGACTAGTGGAGGCAGCTAGAAAAGTGGAACATAATATGGAGACCATTCCCCGAGCATCAGAGTCCAGTCAGAAGCGCACTTGGACCGGGAGTACTAGCCACCAGGGAGGATCTAGTAAAGTGGTGAAGAGTAGTGATCGATCTTCCGGATCCCAGAGCAAAGAGCAGAGTCAAAGGTCTCAGAGCAATCACAGTCCCGCGAGGTTTTCAGTGGAATCCCCAGGTTTCAGAAGCGGATTCAGATCACGACCCCCTTGCAGTACGTGCGGTAGGAGCCATCCAGACGAGTGTCTTGCTGGTAGCACTGGATGCTACAGGTGTGGTCAGGAGGGCCATTATATGAATGATTGCCCCAGTATTGCAGTGTCGAACAGACCAGAGGGTAGGAGCGCTACACAAAGACAGAGTGGTGAGGATCGTGGATCAGGGAGGAGAGACTCCCAGATTAGAGCAGCTGTAGATCCTGAGTAGACTAATGGTGGATCCAGCAGGGGAGGAGCACCCAGAGGACAGCCTGGGAGACCTCGCAGTCAAGCTAGAGTATTTACAGTCATTCAGCATGCAGATGATGATGTTGATCCAGAAGAGGATATGGGTAAGAATTCTTAATTTGATGTAACTCGTTATAGTAATTATCGCCAGAGTTAGATAAGTCATAAAGAGATTATTCAGAAATTTCGAGGACGAAATTTTTATAAAAAGGGGAGAAATTGTAAGCCCTCTATCGTAATATTACAGAGCTCCCCGGAAGCAGTCCCTAAATAATTATTGGAGACCCGAAATGGTCCATAGAAATGCCTAAGGATATAGGGAACCCTTAGAGATTGATTTAAACTCGATTGGAGATAAAATGGAATGGTAAAATGGTGAATGAAATCGAGTGAGTATTTAAGATGATAAGGGACTAAATTGAAGATAAGTTTTAATAATTGTGGTCAAAGTGGAATTAAGCTAAAGGTCAAGGGAGGAGACCAATATTTTTAAAGGACGTGACCGTCATTTTGAGGATAGTTTGGGGAGGAAAATAGAAGCCAAAAAGTTGTCTAAAAATCTAAAGAGAGAGAGAGAGTGAGCTGTCGCCGAGAGAAGAGAAGAGAAGAGAAAGAAGAAGAAAGAAGAAGAAGAAAAAAAGGAAGAAGAAAGGAGAAGAAGAAGATAGTCGCGCGACGCCGGAGGGAGAGGATCGCCGACCAACCGAGCAGACCATCGTCGGCCGACCAACCAGAGCTGCACGTGAAGCTTGACGCGACGGCACTACGCCAAAGCTGAAGCTGAAAGAGGACTGTGCGAGGAGAAAACAAATCCGGGCAGCACGACGACGACGGAGCTGCTAACCCCGACCGATAGCCATCACGACCAACCGCTAAGCCCGTCGACCACCAGTTGCAACCTCGCCGTGAACTGAGCAGAACCAAACTGAAACGAAGCTGAACGGCGGCCAAAAGCAGCTCATCCCGCACGCGAAACCGCCGCTGATGGATGACGCGAAACCGCCGCTGATGGATGACGAAGCCAGCCTCCAACCGCGGTGAAGCCAAGAGGGAAAGAGAGAGGAGAAAGAGGAGAAGAAAACCCAGTCCAGACCAGCCTCCATCACGTGCAAAAACAAGCAGAAACCAAATCAGAACCGCGCGAAAAAGGGAGGAAAAGAAAAAGAGAGGAGATCCAGCCCGAGCTCAGTCCAAATCAGTTCGTTTACGCTTACAATCCAGTCCCGAATCAAGCTCAACGTGAAGAGGAAGAAAGTGATTCCATAGGGAAGAAATTGGGTGACGAGGGAGCTCGAGGATCGAGGCGAGAGAATTAGGGGGCTCCACACGCGCCATTTTCAGCTATCAGTTTTGTGAGTGAGTTTTATTTAAAGATTTTAAAAGTATTTCAAATTATCAAATTTGATTTGATAAGTAATTGCTTGAGTTTATTTTAAATGCATTGATATATGCATGAGCATTAGTTTGAAATGATAATGTGATTTTATATGCATATATATAAAGTTGTTGAAATGAAATTTCAGAAACTAAGTTTTAAGTTTGAATTGAGAAAATCAGTTTTAGTGCTTAATGCACTCAGAAAATGAGTTTTAGTGCTTATGGCACTCAGAAATCAGAATTTAGTGCTTTACGCACTCAGAAAAGAGAATTGTGCTTTTGCACCAGAAAGTTAAAGCAGAAAAGAGAAAAGTGTTTTCAAAACCAGAAAGTATCCCCTCAAGGATTTTCAGAGATTACAGAGCAGTTTAGACCCGATCGGTCTATCCCACTTCAGTTGGCACAGTCCTGGGGAGGGATAAGTCACTAACCAGGGGGATAAGTGTCAGAGTCTGTCAGTCGAGTCGCCATTACTGATGTGGGGTAGTGTTTCGTGTGCTATGGTTAGCGCTGAGAAATTCCGCACATGGCCACGAGATGTCTCAGGTTAGGCGAGCTATGGTTAGCGCTGAGAAATTCCGCACATAGCCGCGAGATGTCTCAGGTTAGGCGAGCTATGGTTAGCGCTGAGAAATTCCGCACATAGCCGCGAGATGTCTCAAGAGTTGACGAGCTATGGTTAGCGCTGAGAAATTCCGCACATAGCCGTTAGATTCGAGAGACCCCAGATTTAGGGATACTATGGTAATTTTGAAAGATATCGAGAAACAGCTTTTAAAAGAAAAGTTTATTTGAGATAAAAGATACTTTAGAATTATTATTGAAGTTATTTATGATTTACAGTTGCAAGGTTTGTATTTGAATACGTGCATGTGCTTATATATGAATTTTTTTATTTAAGTTGATATTTCAGAGATTTAAGTTTGAAACGCTTTAGAAACAAAAAGTAGTTTTCAAATGTTTTAGAGGAGGAAGTTTTGAAAACCAAACTTTCAAAGAAAAGATAAATTATCACTCACTGAGCTTCTAGCTCATTATTTTCTGTTTTCTATAAAAACCTCCTCAAGTACTCTCAGCAGGTAGCCGATCAGTAGCATTACCTCCAGCGGGCGAGCCAACACGACACGACATCATTGATTAGCTCATTTTGTTTCAGCAGTTATATTTTCATGTAAATATCTTTTGAAATGTATAAGTAATTTGAAAGTTGTAATTATTTGTTTATAACTGTTTTTAAACTGTTTTTGATCTAAATGCGGTTCATTAAATGTCATTTGAATTTTCATAAGTTGATTTAACAATCAAATGCATGATTGAGGCCTACGGGCAATCAGAAGTTGGGTTGGTACTGAAAATAGTTGAAGTGTTGATATTTTTGTAAACAGGTTTTTTTTCGGGAACGTTAAAAATACAGCTGTTATGCTGCCGAAATTTTGTTAGAAAAAAAAAAGAATGAGTTTTGAAAATGAATTTAAAATTAAAAATAAAAAATTTTCCTACGCGTTTTTAGTTTTAAAGAAAACTCAACCCAACGATGTTTCAGAAAGTATGAAAGAGTTTAGGGTTCGCTCCACGGGTTTCGCTTAGCTCGACGAGTCGGGTCTGAGAGGGATCCATTGGGGTGCCCGGCGGGACCGACCGGATCAGAGTTAGAGGTATCCGGGTTGGGTCGCGTCAAGGGTAAAGCACTAAATTCTGATTTCTGAGTGCCATAAGCACTAAAACTCATTTTCTGAGTGCATTAAGCACTAAAACTGATTTTCTCAATTCAAACTTAAAAACTTAGTTTCTGAAATTTCATTTCAACAACTTTATATATATGCATATAAAATCACATTATCATTTCAAACTAATGCTCATGCATATATCAATGCATTTAAAATAAACTCAAGCAATTACTTATCAAATCAAATTTGATAATTTGAAATACTTTTAAAATCTTTAAATAAAACTCACTCACAAAACTGATAGCTGAAAATGGCGCGTGTGGAGCCCCCTAATCCTCTCGCCTCGATCCTCGAGCTCCCTCGTCACCCAATTTCTTCCCTATGGAATCACTTTCTTCCTCTTCACGTTGAGCTTGATTCGGGACTGGATTGTAAGTGTAAACGAACTGATTTGGACTGAGCTCGGGCTGGATCTCCTCTCTCTTTCTTTTCCTCCCTTTTTCGCGCGGTTCTGATCTGGTTTCTGCTTGTTTTTGCACGTGATGGAGGCTGGTCTGGACTGGGTTTTCTTCTCCTCTTTCTCCTCTCTCTTTCCCTCTCGGCTTCACCGCGGTTGAAGGCTGGCTTCGCCATCGATCAGCAGCGGTTTCGCGTGCGGGATGAGCTGGTTTTGGCCGTCGTTCAGCTTCGTTTCAGTTTGGTTCTGCTCAGTTCACGGCGAGGTTGCAACTGGTGGTCGACGGGCTTAGCGGTTGGTCGTGATGGCTGTCGGTCGGGGTTAGCAGCTCCGTCGTCGTTGTGCTGCCTGGATTTGTTTTCTCCTCGCACAGTCGTCTTTCAGCTTCGACTTTGGCGTCGCGCCGTCGCGTCAAGCTTCACGTGCAGCTCTGGTTGGTCGGCTGGCGATGGTCTGCTCGGCTGGTCGGCGATCCTCTCCCTCCGGCGTCGCGCGGCTATCTTCTTCTTCTCCTTTCTTCTTCCTTCTTTTTTTCTTCTTCTTCTTTCTTCTTCTTTCTCTTCTCTTCTCTTCTCTTCTCTCGGCGACAGCTCACTCTCTCTCTCTTTAGATTTTTAGACAACTTTTTGGCTTCTATTTTCCTCCCCAAACTATCCTTAAAATGACGGTCACGTCCTTTAAAAATATTGGTCTCCTCCCTTGACCTTTAGCTTAATTCCACTTTGACCACAATTATTAAAACTTATCTTCAATTTAGTCTCTTATCATCTTAAATACTCACTCGATTTCATTCACCATTTTACCATTCCATTTTATCTCCAATCGAGTTTAAATCAATCTCTAAGGGTTCCCTATATCCTTAGGCATTTCTATGAACCATTTCGGGTCTCCAATAATTATTTAGGGACTGCTTCCGGGGAGCTCCGTAATATTACGATAGAGGGCTTACATGATCTCTTTGTCAGTTTTTGTGGGGAAGATGTCCGTGACAGTTTCATAAGTCACTTACGTGATGCCCTATCACGTAAAAAAATTGACTTCTTTGTTGATGAAAACTTCAGCGAGGTGACGAAATATGGCCTGCGCTTTCAAGTGCAATTGAAGAATCAAGGATTTCTTTAGTCATTTTCTCAAAAGACTATGCTTCTTCTAAATGGTGCTTGCGTGAACTTGTAAAGATTCTTGAATGCAAATAAGAAAAGAAGCAAATTGTTATGTCTGTCTTTTATCAAGTAAATCCATCTGATGTACGGAAACAAAGAGGGAGTTTCGAGGTTGTTGTTGTCAACCATGAAAATGTATCTGAAGAGGAGAAACAGAAATGAAGAGATGCCTTGACTAAAGCATCCAACCTTTGTGGATGGAATTCCTCTATAATTAGGTAACTCTCTTTTATATTCATTTAGAATTTATAACTATATGTATATATATATATATGTTATTGTTGATAATTAATATTAATGTTAAGACTCTTTGGTACTTGGATATTTTTCGTGCTACTTGCTCTATGGTCTTTTGAACACCATGAAAATCAAGCGTATGACAGACTTGACACATAATTTGTCCTGAGCAAAATTGGTTAACAATGATTTCTATTAAAAAGTTTAATATACAATTCGATAAGATTTTAGTATCTTTTCTGTTTTTAGTAATGCAAAATTCGGAATTTAATCTTACGGGGGAAAAAAAAAAGGAAAGATTTGCTATAGTTTATTATTTTGCTAAAGTAGTGACTTATCTAAAGTTACTAACAACATTAATTGTTTGTGCTTTACGTTTGATAGGGATGAATCCAAACTTATAGATGAAATTGTCAAAGATGTTTCAAACAAATTGAATGGTATATCGCCCTCAAGTAATTTTGGAGGTCTAGTTGGAATAAATTCACGCATTGAGGAAGTAAAATCATTACTAGACTTTGAAACGTTAGATTTTCGAGTTGTAGGAATTTGGGGAATGGGTGGTATTGGTAAAACAACTATTATTGGAGCTATTTTTGAACAAATTTCTAGTCAATTTGAAGGTTGTTTCTTTGCAAACATCAGAAAAGAGTCAGAAAAAAGCGGTGAACTAGTACATTTGCAAAATGAAATTATTTATGAAATATTGGGAGACAAAATTGTAAACTTGGGCACTCCCAGTATGCGCACATTTATCAAGCGTAGGCTCCAAAAGAAAAAGGTCTTCATTGTTCTTGATGATGTGGAAAACTGGGAACAATTAGAATTTTTGGCTGGAGGGCTTAATCAATTTGGTCCAGGAAGTAGAGTCATTATAACAACTAGAGATAAACAATTACTTCGTAATTGTGGCGTAGAAAACATCTATGAGGTTAAGGCATTATCGTACTTGCATTCTCATGAACTCTTTTGTAAATGCGCTTTCAAACAAGACTATCCTCCTAAAGGCCTTAATTTGTTGGTTGCTAAGGTAGTAAATTATGCTATAGGAAATCCTCTAGCTCTTAAAGTGTTAGGTTTATCTTTGAATGGAAAGAGCAAACAAGAGTGTGAAAGTGCATTAGATAAATTACAAAGAAGTCTTAATCCCGAAATTCATGATGTACTGAAAATTAGTTCTGATGGACTAGATGATGAAGAGAGGGATATTTTTCTTGATATTGCTTGTTTTTTCAAGGGGAAAGATAAAGACTATGTAGCAAAAATACTAGATGATTGTTACTACTCCTTGAGTGTTCTCATTGGCAAGTCATTAGTAACAGAATCAAGATATGGGATACAAATGCATGATTTACTACAAGAAATGGGCCATGAAATTGTTCGTAAAGAATCACCCAACAAACTAGGCAATCGTAGCAGGTTGTGGAAACAGGAGGATGCTCTTCGTGCGCTCAAGAATAATGATGTGAGTATCTAATTACTCGTATATTTGTAAAAAAATAGATTTTTTTAATGATGTGGGTATCTAATTATATGTATATTTGTTAAAAAATGAGATTTTCTTAAAAAACAATTATGAATCTAAAAATAATACACCTGCTGCAATTTGTCTTTACTAGACTCACTATCGAATTACCACTCTTCGGAAAATTCAATCACTCACTCACTATAAGCTTTGACTTATTCTGTGTCCTCCATCACACGTGACTCCCACTACACTCATACCACCATGCTCTGCTCAGACGTCTCCGCTCTTAATATTTGTCTTCGACTCAATTTCTAAAAGAGATACAATAAGAAGAACCCTAGTTATAGGCTTCCAAAGGCTAGTTAAACATTCTTAAATATCCAAGCACCTTAACTTCTTCTATGATCGTTTTGATGGTAGACTGCTAATTTTTCTTGAAGTGGAAATGTGGCTAATAGATCAAATGGCCAAATTTTGTCTGCTTAAGAAAATCTAAAAAAAAAAAAAAAGAAATGCAGGATCTTGTTTTTGTATTTTATGCTATAACATATTTTTGGTTTATGTTAGGTTACTGATGCAGTTCAAGGGATATTACTAAATATGTTTAAACTAAAGGATGTATATTTGAATTCTCTAGTATTTCAGAAAATGAAGAATCTTAGAATTCTCAAATTCTATTTTTCTTTTGATGAAATGGTCCAAGACTTCAAATATATCTCTAAGGTGCACATTCCCAATGGTCTAAATTATATTTCTGACGAACTAAGGTCTTTCCGATGGTATGGATGTCCCTTAAAAGTACTACCATCGAGTTTTGATCCAGAGAAGCTTGTTGAACTTGTACTTCCTTACAGCAATGTTGAGCAGCTTTGGGAAGGAACTAAGGTATAATTTAACCTTTAAGCATATGTTTCATTATTATTATTAGTTCGCAATTAGATTATTTACTTATTTCGACTGTTCTACAATATTTTGTTACAGCAAGTACCAAAACTGAAGTGGCTTATTCTTCATCATTCTCCACAACTCACTAAGATACCTGACCTCTCAGACATCCCATTGATTGAGAAGATAGATCTTAAAAATTGCAAAAGATTGCTTAATATTCACTCATCAATCCGATATGTCAATAACCTTCATTATCTATGTCTGAATGGTTGCGAAAATCTTAGGAGCTTTCCAAGCAATATTCACTTTGAAACTCTGGAATGTCTTGATTTCAGTGGCTGTATTAATCTCAATCAGTTTCCACAGATTTCCGGCAATATAAGAGCGTTATATTTATGTCGAACTGGAGTAGAAGAAGTTCCTTCATCAATTCAGAAACTAAACAAGCTTGTTCTGTTAGATATGTCAGACTGCACAAGGCTAAAGTGTATTTCAACCAGCATTTGTACAGTGAAATCTCTTAATCATCTATATCTTGGGGGTTGCTCCGAAATTGAGAGTTTTCCAGAAATCTTGGAGATAACGGAATGTTGGGAAACTCTTAATAGAGGTAAAACATCAATTGAAGAGCTACCCTCTTCCATTGAAAATCCAAATAGGCTTGAAAAACTATCATTGGATTATTGCAAATATCTTGAGACGCTGCCGAGTAGCCAGTGTAATTTGAGCTCTCTAATTGAACTCAATCTTTCTTGTTGCTCGAAACTAGAAAAATTGCCAGAAAACTTGGGGTGTTTGGAGAAACTTGTAGAATTAAGTTGTGTTGAATGCAGGGGTTTGACAACCTTACCTCCTTTATCAGGTTTACACTCTTTACGCCATCTAAGGTTAGAAGGTTGCAATCTAGCAGAAATTCCGAAAGATATTGGTTCTTTATCCTCATTGGAAACTCTAGAGCTTTGTGGAAACTTATTTGAGAGTTTGCCTAAAAGCATCAAACAACTTTCTAGGTTGAGATATCTGATATTAAACAACTGCAATATGCTTCAATCGTTAACAAATCTTCCATCAGGTCTACAAATTTTGGATGCAACGAATTGCAAGCAGTTGTGCCAGTTATTTTTAGATACAACTGAATTTGAGTGCTGCATTAATGGGATTTTAGACATCGTGCTTACTAATTGCCTGAAGCTTAATCATAAAGCAGTCATCAATTTTTTTGAAGAGTTGCTACTAATGATGAAGGTTATTTTTCTCTCCTAAATTTTAATCCACTCTTGCCCTTCCTATCTCTCACATTATAAATAACATTTACGTTATTTATGTTACAGGGATATAAAAAATGGATAAATAGCATCACAATTTGTGTACCTGGAAGTGAAATTCCTGCATGGTTTAGCTATCGAAGTTCGGGATCTTCGGTAAATATTCAAATGCTTCATAATGACTGGGTTATGAGGAAGTGCATGGGATTTGCACTATGCGCTGTTCTTGGTTTTGAAGAAGATTGTAATGGTTATGAGAATCTTTATGTCCGATGCAGTTATCATTTGAAACTAGTGATGTTGGTTCAGAAAAATATGAAGACAAGAGTTTTCCCATTGTGAGTAATTGGTTTCACTATAGAATTGACCACAAAGTATCCATTCACTCAGATCACATCTCACTTGGGTATGTTTCCGTTTACGGGTTTAATGCATTTTCGAGAAGGTTGGAGAAGCTACCTGCCCGTGACAGTGACCATGTGGATGTCTCATTTGAGTTCAAAGCCTACTTCCTAGATCCCTCTGGAGAACCCGGTTGCAAAGTGCAATATTGTGCAGTACATCCAATATATGCAGAAGCAGAATCCATCGGTTCTGTTAAGATATTTGGTAACACCATTCCAGATATCCAGAACATGAGTAGATGGAGAAGTGGCAAATCTGATGATCATGACAAGGAAGTGGAACCACATCCTAAGAGAATTGGCACCGAAGCCAATAGTTGCTCCCAATCAGCAATTCAGACTCTTGATCTTTTTCATTGAGGGCATTTTGCATGCTACAGTTGGTTCATTTCTAGTTTGGACGTGGCGATCTTTGAGGTAACTCCAACTGATCAGTTATTTCAATTTAATATTATACCTGTTGATCGTTATAGCATTTAATTATTATCCGGTGAAAATGTTTATACACTATTTTATAAATTAAATCCTCTATTATACTAATTTTTATAATCACGTGTGTCATAATCGAGACAAATTATTTTTATTTTTTTATTTTTATTAGTTTTAAATGTTGTAGCTTATATTTAATTCTTTGTGCCCGTGGCCGGCATAAATTCATTTTGTTTTCTTCATTTTTATCATTTTTAAAAATTATTGTGCAGTACATCCAATACATGCAGAAGCCGATTTTGCTCTGGTTAATCGGTGACCGGCACTGTGCCGGTTCGATAACCCCCAAGTCGGCAAGTCTCGATTCATGGAGAAAGAAAGTCGCAAGTCAGCGATCATGAGCGGCAGCGGTGATGGAGAACAGAGGTGCGGCGGTTGATGAAGAACAAGAGATGCGAATCGATCGGCCATGGAGATGAAGAAGATGATTGCAGCAACAGGTTCGGCGGCGGCTGAACATGGAGATTGCAGCGGTGGTTGATGAAGAGCAGGGCATGAGGCGCTTGAAGAAACGGAGCATCAGGTCCAACGGTGATCGGGCTTGAGGATGCGGCGGCTGCTGGTCAGGTCAGCAGGTCGACGGCGGCCATGGAAAAAGGAAGATAATGAGAGAGAGAGAGAGAGAGAAAGGGATGCGAAGGAGAAGGAAGGAACGAGGAGGAGCGACGGCGACGATTTTGTTGTGTGGGTTTTGAACAGGCAGAGAAGGAAGGAGACGTGAAGGGTTGACTGCGACGACGTGGAGGGAGAGAGAAGGAGACTTGAATGGCCGGCAATGACGACGCGGAGGGGTTGAACGGCCGGTATCTTCTCTCTTTCTCTGTCTCTCTGTCTCTTCTAAAGTCAACCATCCATCCATCCATGCCCCATCTCCAAGTCAGCTTTCTTTTCACTTGTTTAATGAAATTTAAGTTCTTTTATATATATAATTGCCTAGGAAAAAATAAAGATCACTAATTTACTTATATGTTTTGAATAATTTTGTAATGTTGTGTTGGTATAAGTGAATTGCTTTCTGGGTTGATTTTAGAATTGATGATGTTGTACACTTATACTGTGTTTGTGGTGGTGGAATTTGGCTTTGAAAGGTCCTAAACCTGCTGGGAAAATTGGTATTGAGGAGCGTGGTAGCAGGTGTGGAAATGGGGGAAAGATCGAAGTGTTTTCGGATACTGTGACTGAGTTTAGTGAAACTGAATTATTTGGTTTGTCACTTTAATGATGTTTGTTGTCCAGTTTCATGAATTGGGTATGTTTAAAACGTTAAATAAAGGAGACCTTTGTGTAGAAACAGTCAAAGATGTTGCCTTTATGTGTAAAGTGAGATATTTTGATGTATTTGAAGAGATATTGTTGATAGTTGAAATGGGGTAGGTAAACATGTGTATGATGTTTTGGTGATTTGATTGCATTTGCAGTCAAATATGGTTTCAAGTTTTGATCTTTTCAATCATTCATGAAGCCATAGGATTTTTATTTTTTGTTTTAATGTAGATAAGTTTTGTTACAATTGCATTGTGCGTTGGACTGAAGTGGTTGCTAGGAAGCATTCGAGCCTGCTTTCATCTGTGAAGTGTCCGTTATGCAAGGTTAGTGTTGCTCGAAATCATCTAGACTTGTTTTGTTTATAAATGAATTGTATGCATGTATAGTGCTCTGATGTTGGTATGGTTTGAATGATATGCAGGCAGAAAACATGTCAATTGTTCATGGATACAATGGAAGTAGTTTTCAAAGGCCTTACATTAGTCAAACATTTGGGGATAGGTAATTCTGTTTGTCTATCTCTTTTGTTCAAGTTATTATTTTGTGTTTATTCTGAATGTCTTTATTTACTTTGCTTCTTTTGTTCATTTGCAGTTTTGTCGTTTCGAAAGCTCACAAGTACAGATTGCTGTGCAATTACACCGAACCAGGTCTTAATTAGTTTTTCATTTGATGTTTTGCGTTCTTGATCTCTCATTGTCAGTTTGCTTTATCGTTTTCTGACAAACCCCTGTAATCCATATATATGTTTTCAGACTATTATGTGTTCAATCAAGCATCTTAAATGACATATTTAAGTTACATGGTATTGGAAATCCCGTAAGTATCTTCAGTCGAATCAATAGCTCCAAAGCTGGTTGAGAAGGGAAATTCAAGCTCTGATGCAGGTATACTTGCTCATTGGTTTAATGTTTCTTTGTTTGCTATATCCTGCCCCAGAGTTCTAGGACATTCTACTAGAAAATTATAATTATCTGTTTTTTTTACGAGCATAGTCCTATAATAAATCAAATGATTGAATGATATTACCTAATAGTGGATTAGTGGCAGTCAATAATCAGTAATAGCCATTATGTAAATTATTCTCTAGGTACTAAAGCCTTTTCTTTTACGGGTAGTTCTGGCTCCTATGTGTGCATCTATTGTTTTATCACTGATGAAGTACAAACATTGGTCTTACAAAATATCTTTTCAATAAGTTTATTTAGTTTGGCAATTACATTTGATTTTCAGTTTTATAAAGTTTATTTTCCATGAGTTGGTACTGCTTGTCACATGGGGATGAGAATGCTTTTCAGAAAGTAGTATTGGATGGATCTCGCATATATGTCATATCATGCACTGACTTTATTGAGATAGCATGATTACTAGGTAATTTGATCTGTTTTCTTGTTAGAACAAATGGAAGGCATTGATGATGCACAAATCATATAATTTGGAGCTGTGGAATCCCATGTGATAGTATTGACACAACCTGCCCTTTTTTCGTGTCCATCACAACAACTGACTTCTGATCTTCTGATGTCTCTTTGAATTATAAAACAGAATGTTTGGAGTCTATGAAGCAGTAAGACCTTTTCTGATTGCAAGAACGGACCAATTTGTGAATGAGATGGAACTTTTTCTTGCCTCCGGATTGAACATTGAAGCCTATGATGCAGTCTACCTACAACGGTTGGGTTGGAACACTCCTCGTGAAACCATCAATTCTTCAGAGCAAGAATCAAGTGGGCAGACATTTGTAGTTCCTTAGCTGTACATCTTCAACGATGATTCTGAAGGAACCGATTAAATGTTGTATAACCATTTTCTAGACATGGATGTAAAATTTTCAAGATTTTATCAATTTACAATTTACTTAGTGTTACAGTTATGGATACCTAAAAGTTCTTTGAAAACTGTTGAAGTAAGGGTTGTAAACTTGGAGCACTTGAAAACTGAAGATTATATTGTGACCAACTGAATTGCTATCAAAGCTAATTTCGTTTCGCCGACTCTGCGTTTATTAATGGTCAATACAATATCAAAGGACATATGTCTAACGTACAAATATAAGAAATGAAGTTCAAAGAATTTGTTTATTTGCTGCCTCTCACACACAGGATTTGTTCACTTGCAGGATCATTTTGAAAGAACCATATTAAATACAGAACAAAACTTGAAAGAGCAACCTTTTGTACTTGAATAAAATACTAGCTTTTTCATGAATTTAATTTTGCTAGAAAAAGATACAAAACTTAAGATATAATACAACCATGGATAATAAGGCATGAAAAGATAATATTCCAAACTAAAATTAAGCAGTAACACAATCAAAATTTCCAATATCAAGTCTCAGAGCACGCCGTTTCACATTCCCACCATGAACTCTGATCCTTCTAACAGTCTTATTGCTTGACAATTCTGTGTTAGCTGGCTGCCTTCCGAGTTCATACATTCATGTCTAGGAGTGTACCAAAGCATGAGTTGTTGACCACCTGCAGCTGCAACCCTACTTAGCTTTTCTGTTATCACTTTAATGAGGGCAAGTTTGGAGTAGCAGTAGACTTTGGAGGGAAAATATTCAGACTTTGTAATCTTGTACATTTTAGCATAATCCATCTGCACATTAAAGAAGACCAAAAAAAAACACACTACAAAAATTGTATTTCACATCGCAGAACAATACTTGAAATAACAAAAGAGAAAAAGGGGATAATAGATGGAGAATGCAATGAGAAGCATGGAGAATGAATGGAGAATGCATGGAGAAAAGTGAAAAATGGGCGAAGAATGGGTGGAAAATGAGTGGAAAATGCATGCAGAATGAGTGGAAACTGGGTGAAAAATGCATGGAGAAAGGTAAAAAATGGATGGAAAATGATTAGAGAATGGTGGAAAATGAGTGAAAAGTGTATGGAAAAGGGTGGAAATGCATGGAGAAGGTGAAAAATGGGTGGAAATTGCATGAAGAATGGTAGAAAATGGGTGGAAAATACATGGAAAAGGGAGAAAAATGGGCAGAGAAGGGTGGAAAATGAGTGGAAAATGGATGAAGAAAGATAGAAAATAGGTGGAAAATGGATGGAGAATGGTGGGATATAGGTGAAAAATGCACAGAGAATGGAGGAAACTGGGTGAAAAATGGGTGGAAAATATCTAGAGAATGGTGATAAATGGGTGAAAAATGGGTGGAGAAGGGTGGAAAATGCATGAAGAAGGGTGGAAAATAGGTGAAAAATGTATGGAGAATTGTAGAAAATAGATAGAAAAGGGTAAAAGGGTGGAGAATTGTGGAAAATGGATGGACTCCCTCTACAAGATACTTGTGAACTCCCACTAGTTAAAACTCAGAACAGAAACTCACAATTGCTTCAAGTGGGAGGTCAAGTTCTCATTGGCAAATGCAAAGAGTTTTGTATTATTTAAGTCACATAGTGAGTTTTTTACTCTTTCAAAATCACATTCTAAATTTATAAACACAATTTTTGTTTTATTTTATTTTATTTTATTTCATGACATTTGAAAACCAAAGATGGAGTGCACCTTGAAGCATTTGTAACCACAAACTCAATTAGGAGGACTGCTTTAGAAAATTACTAATACATGTGTTGTTTATATTTAGATAATTATAGTTTCGGAAAATTATCATAGTGAATGCTTATTATTATAAAAATAATATATAGATTTGATTTTGTTGCGTATACTATCAATATACTTTTCTATCTGCATTTGCTAGGTTGTCCGTTGTGTCCAATATTAGTGTTAAATCATATATGTTCAATCTAGTGAAACAAACGAGAAGCATAAACAAAGATGAAACGGATTAATCAAAATTTTTTATCTTGAATAATTATTGGTGAAGAAACCAGAGGATATTGGTTTCTGATCATAAATAAACTTTAAATATCAAACTCCATACAATCTATTAAATTAAATACGACTTAGGAATGAAGAAATGAGTCGATAGCAAATCAAATTGTAACATTGTGTGATCAGTTGGTGATGAAATCCAAGGCCAAGAGGGTGCTGAGATTTATGGGGCTCATGTATTGAGTAAAGCCACTCATGATCTGTTGAACTATTATTTTGTTTGCCTTTTCTGATGGATGAAACGGATTCCAGAATGCATCTTGGCACGGTCAGGGCACAAATTAGACAAAACTGTGCATAGACCAAGCCAGTTATATATTGTCCTTGTCCACAACATGCTATCTTTGATGTTGTAAATCCTGCAAAAAAATTAAACACAACATTTATGATCCATGTTATTAACTTTTATATGATCAAACCTAATCAGAGAAAACACATGAAAGCTGTTTAATTAGCATACCATAAGCTTGAGGGTCCCTAACGAAATCCATGTGCATTTGTTGAGTATTTGCTGCAATAAATACATTTGCATCGATTTCTCTGTTTAGTCCTTGTAGCATCTAAACAAGCTGAAGGTTGTACAAGGCTGCAGCTCTCTGCAATTCTGCTGAGCATCCTCAATTTGTACCCTGCATAGCCAGGTCCGCTGGAACACAACCCAATGGTCCAGTTCCTGTCGCAAGAACCTTACACGCGCCCAACTCGTATAGCCTCTGCACCATGAAGATCATAATTAATTGAGAAGAATCTTTATAAAGTACAATAAAGAGTAAGTATTTTAGCTTACCCTTAATAGTTGTTACCTTCATTTAAATTATCTAATTATCTTAATAAAATAATGTATTTACAAGTTAAATTATTTAAAATTATTTTTGAATTTAAGTTATTAAAAATAGTCTAAAGTCACCATTGACTATTAATTCATTAATGGTTTAAACTTTTTTAAAGAGTTTTGAAAAAGTTAGAAATGAAAAAATTTATTTTTAAAAGAGTTTTAAAATTTTAATATTTTTTAAAACTTTAAATACTCAAATGAAGTTCATCCCCAAAAAGCATGAGCAGGGAGTGAGAAACAAGCGAGCAGCACTGCCACTCTCACCACTAGGGGTGGCCATTTTCAATCCAACCGGATAGACCCGACCCAATATCGAGGTTGGGTCTGGTTCAAGCAAAAAAATGGTGTGGGATCGAGTTGATTTGTACAACCCGATCCGGATCTTGGTTTGGTCGGATTTGACCGGTAACCTGAGAAGCCCGACCTGACCCGACCTACATATACAAAAGCCCCCCATTACTCCTTTCTCATTCCAGCCGCTTCGATCTTCTTCTCTCCATTGCAACCTCTTTCCACCATATTCTCTGCCTTTCAACCCCACTTTTCCCTCCATCTCCACTTTTCACGCCAGTTTTAGTAGGACCATTTGGAGGCAGAGTAAAGGCATCGGTCACTGAGTTGACAAATCGCGGTGCGGAGTTCGATTCCGCAACTCTCTTTCGAACTCATCTTGCGTTGGTTGTTGTTCGATGAACTACACTAGTGGAGCCGCTCCGACGAGAGCATTTGTTTATTTCAAAGTGGCAAGTGGAAATGTGGAGATGCAAATAGTGGAAATGTTTGTGGAGGAACCCTATGGCGGTTAATCATTATAAGTGGAAAGTTTATATTTTACCACTTTGAAATTCAAGCATTGAGAGTGTCAGTGAAAAATCATGATCGTGCCACATAACTGTGTTGATTACATCCATAATTAGAATACTTGGAAGTAGTTATCTGTTTCTAGGTGTCCTGTTGTAATCTTTATTTAACATTTCACTTGTATGATATGGTTTTAAAACTATTTTTAGGTCTTGGTTACATGCAAATGCAAGCACTTGTAATGCAGCTTAATGGGGCAAACCTCATAATTCCAGTTTTAATGTATCAATTAGGTTTAAAATGTGGTTTGGTCTGCTTAGCTGCTAAAGGGAGAAAGGGGACTTAGCTGAACATGCATGATGCTGTAGAATAAGAAATTTTGTTTCTTCCACTTTATGAATCAAAATTTATAAAATTAGACAAAAGGAATACCTCTTAATGTTGTGGTATTGATGGGGCTGTATTACTATTGTCATGCTTAAATCGATAAGATTACATGTTGCCTATGGAACTAACTGTGAGTTTAATCTTTACATTCTGTATTGATTTGATAAAATTCTGCTATGCAATGAGTAACCTATTTATATGTTTTTGGCCTTTTGATTGCTTCATGAAGGCTGGAGAAAAGCGGAAAGAAGAAGAGATGATAGAACTTGGGGGTCTATTGGGCAAGAGTGATGTTGTGATCCGTGAACTGGTGGTCGTAGCTGCAGTCCTTGTGCACTACGATTGACATCTTGAGTAGCCTTACTCTCACTAACCATCAGATGTAGGACTTCTTTCTTGCCTGCGCCTTGTCAAGAAGTTAGGATCTGCAGTGAATTGATAAAAAAATATGAATATCTTTGAAGCACTTTCAGTTTCAGTAATTACATACAGAATCGAATTGCGAAAGCACAGTACAGTTTGAGAGAATTTGAACAAGTTGAAGTGATATTGAAGAGCTTTTAAGGAATGATCCCTAGCGCGTGGAGGATATGGATAGATATGTATTCCAATGTATTATATGCAAAAGAGTGTTTCTCTGTCCTAAGTTATCTTGCCCACACAGTGTTTATGACTGATAAATACAGTCCTGAATCTTGTTGCATCATTGGAAATTATTATAGTTTGAAGGGGCAGCATGAGAAGTCAGTATTATATTTTAGGAGGATTTAGAGAGGATGGAGAAGCAACATTTACTACAAGAAAGATTTAGAGAGGACGGAAGCTGAAGAGAAGGAAGGACCAAATATGGTTGAAGCCTTGATGTTTCTTGCTACTCATTGCAGAGCCCATAACAGATTCGAATAGGCAGAGGTGTATTGTACCTGTATAATGGATTATACTGGCCCAGTAAATTTTATTTCATTTCTTGGATTTATGATTTTTATTGATATTAAAAACCCATTTTATGATCGTCAACACACATTGATTTTAATCAGAAAAGTTGTTTATTTTTCTCACTGTGATGTGCATAATTGCAGGAGAAAGAAACTGCAAAGATTATGCTTCGAGGAATGAGAAGGGATCAATCTAGTTTTCCTCCAATGGATGTTGAGCACTTTCCTCCATGACTTCCACTACTGCCATAGAAGTTAAAAATCCTCTCAAGCAGCTTCTACAGATTCAGTTTCTGTGTCGCAGGTAATTTTCTAAGTCTCAGATTTGTAACAGGAACACACCTGTGTCTGTTCTCCTTTGGTGTTTGTAACGTAGCAATAGGACTCAAAAGTGATGGTTAGAACTTAGAAGCCTATATAATCATTTCTGAAGTGGGACAAAAATAGGTGGCTAGATCATATACCTTATAAGGCATCCGAAAACAGTGTTTCTCTTGTCTGAATTTTACAAGTTATTTTTATTGTTTTGTTCCATTCACATGATTCCCATTTCATTCCATTTTAGATTTACAGCCCCATTAATAAACTTGTACCTTGGGAATATGATGAATGGCAATATTAGCACCCCTCTAAAACTGTATTTACACCCCTAATTTAATTTTTTTTTTCATAAAATTCCAATATCACCCTTATATTATAAAACAAAGAATCATCAAATTTTGAAGTTATAAAGCCATGAAAATGCTACCTGGTTTGGTGGACACAGAAACGCGAAACTATGTGTTTGCAAGAGCATTGGTCTATATGTGTGTTTACATTGCAGACCAATGAGAAACCTTGGGGTGCTTTGTGCTGTGGAGAATCTACCTTCATCACCAGTAAGGCCCTAATCGGATTTTTGATAATTCTTGCAATCACGTATCGATAACGTGCTGAAACTCTTGTTGG
The DNA here is from genome assembly GCA_021234005.1 of Nephelium lappaceum. Lineage (NCBI taxonomy): Eukaryota > Viridiplantae > Streptophyta > Magnoliopsida > Sapindales > Sapindaceae > Nephelium > Nephelium lappaceum. The sequence goes on from JAIZFV010000570.1 coordinate 176,841, forward strand.
GAGAGGAGAGGCGAGTGTTTGGTAATGTGGGCCATCGCTGTAATATGAAACCGAACTGCATGAACTGAACTGTTTTGGGACTCTCATCAATGGAGTTAAATGTGGTGTCCGGAGAAGCAAACAGTCTTATACTATGGATAGAGACTGTATGATCAATCTAGTCTTGAAAGGAGACTCCAACTGCTTGAAACTAAGCGGCAACTGATTGAACTTAGAGTTCACCATTTGAATGGGATTTTGTTGAACCATCGCTCCCTGATGCCTTGGTCCACGCTAAACCTACACACCGCTGCAAACCTCAGCTTTTAAGATGATGAATCCTGGATTTGGATCCTCTATACATACTTTATTTTAGTTTTTTATTAGATGTAGTTTAGTTAGTCACTAAACAATGAGTAAAAGAATAATAATATTTTGATTAAAATTATATTAATAATTTAATATAAGGATAATATTGGAATTTTATGAAAAATTAAATTAGGGGTGTAAATAGAGTTTTAGAGGGGTGCTAATATCGCCACTCAAATATGATTCTCTTAGGATGTTTTGTTAGGGGGATTCTTTAATGTTCTTACATCTTGAATGTAGGAAGTTCATCATAGTAATTTTTCTTTAATTTTCTTACATGTTGAACAATTATAAAGGGACAAGCTCTGGTCGACTTTGTTGCTCAATTCTCGGGGATAGAAGATGAACCAACTAGCCGAGTGTCAACTTAGCCAACTAAAGAGCTCCCTCTTTGGGAGTTGTATATGCATGGACATGATTCCAAAAATGGCTGCTCGCAAGGTAACGGTTAGTAATTTATCGGTTGCTTGATGAATAATCGGTGATTAATCGATGGGTATTGTTTTGGAGAAAAATTATTATTTTTTGAAATTTGAGAGCATAAATTGATATTTTTTTAAATATCAGTGATCAAAACTCTGATATTGGCATAATTTTATTAAACCTTAAGGGAGGTTTGTGTAATTTACCTTAATATATATATATATATATAAACACACAAACCCTGACATTTTCTCATCGTCACTCTCTTTTTCTTTTCTCTCATCTCTTTTTCTTTTTCTTCTTCTTCTTCTTCTTCTTCCGATCACCACTCAAACCCATTCAATCTCAACCATGCTTCGCCTCCCGAACTCAATTGTAACCACCCATCCAAGCTTAATCGCAACCCATCTAAGCTCAAGCCTACCAAGACACGCCCATCAACTGGTCAAAGAAAGTTCTGACCCAACAAGAAGCCAACTCCAACCCATTCGAAGGTAAATTTTGCCCAAACTCCCCATTTTCATTTGGATTTTGAGTTTTTTGGGTTTCTCTTGAATGATTTGTAGTGGGTTTTGCGGTGGTTGGCGATCAAGACCCTTGATCTGGGGGTTATCAAACCAGCAGAGTGTTAGTCAACGATTTATCAGTGAAAAGTCGCCGTTAATTAGTGATTTTTGAAACAATGTCCACAGATCATCTAATGAAGGAAAGGCAGGAGCAAGAGTGCTCTTGGGTAGCTTGAACGAATAAAAATACACTATACAATCTAATTCAATTTCAAGGCATCAAACAATGAGGCAAAGTGTAAGTCCTTGTTGGTAGGCCTAAGATTAGCTCGAGAGCTAGGAGTTGCAAACATTAAGTTTATAGTTATTCCTAATTGGTTGTACAACAAGTTAGGAAGGACTACTGAACTCGTGAGACTAGAATGATTGTCTACTTATAGGAAGTGATAGAAATCCTTGAACGATTTGTTCAATATGATTGCCAGTAAGTTCCATGTGCTTAGAACTCTCATGCGGATGTTTTGGTAAAGTTAGACACGACAAAGGACGTCGATCTATTAGACATCGTACTAGTGGACTACCTTCCTAAGCCTGGTATCAAAATTGAGGAGATGCAACTCATCGACCCATTAGTGGTGATAACCACCTCTCCAAACTCCTAGATGACCTCGATCATCTATTACTTGGTGAATGAAAACTACCAGCAGACAAAATTGAAGCTCGAAGGTTGTGTTTGAGAGCTGCTCAATATGTCATTTATGGTGATATGCTTTTCAAAAGAGGATTCAGCATACCTTTTTTGAGGTGTATCGATGAAGAAGCAACGTTTGTGTTGTGAGATAAACATGCAGGTCATTGTGGAAATCATGTTAAGGGGTTATCACTAGCCCAAAAAGCTCTTTAACAAGGATATTATTGGCTTACCATGAAGCAAGACGCTCTAAACTTGGTAAAAAGATGTGACATGTCATAAATTCATTATAACACCACGAGCTCCTACGTCTTTGTTATAATAAATTATCAACGCCTGAGCCTTTGCAATTTGGGGCATTGACTTGATTTGACTGCTACCTAAAGCTCATGGAAATTATAGACATGCTCTAATTGTAGTTGATTATTTTACTAAGTGGGTTGAAACAGAAGCTCTAAGTCATATTGCAACCGAACAAATAGAGAAAATTGTCTGGAATAATATTATTTGTTGTTTTGGTGTCCTATAGTAGATTGTCCTTTTCATACGATAGAGAGTAAAATAAGGAACTCTTGGGAAGGAACCTTGAGCTACTAGTTGGAAAGAAAGAAGCTGGACAATTGAAAATAGCTATCCACCAATATAAGATAGCTCACTATTAAAACAGGAAAGTCAAAGAACAATGGTTCAAAAAAGGCTTTGGTTTTAAAACCAAATATTACCCCGATTAAGGGACCTTTGAAAAGGAGTGCTTGAACGTAGCTAGGAGCAACCTTATATCATTGTTGAAGACCTTCAAAATGGAGCATACCATCTGCTTGGACCTAATAGGACAAAGGTGCCATGAGCATGGAACGCCGAACACCTCAAAAAATATTATACTTAGATTTAAATATGAACTATTTTAATTATAAAATGCTTTAATAAGGTTCATTGTGTTTTCAACAGCTAACAAAGTCTCTTGCTCAAATTAAATTGCATGTGAACTATAAACTTTGGGAATTTGAAAGGGTTAAGGTTAACTTCGATATGTTTAGCCTAGAACACGTTTGACTTACTAATGATCATTGAAAATAACCACCCTATAGTAGTTGAGACACAAGTAGGGGTGGCAGTCCGGGTTGACGGGTCGGGTTGGTCACGACACGATAATTTGTAACACGACACGATAAATAAATGTGTTGAATTCACTCTACACGATAATAAATGGGTCAACACGAAAACGACACGATTAACCCATTTATTAACGGGTCGTTTAGTTGACCTGTTAAAGCTGACCCGTTAAGCTAACCCGTTTATTGACCCGTTTATGAATTTAACCATATTTAATATATTTAAATTTTAATTCACATCTAATAAAAAATAACAATAAAATACTCAAATACAATCCAAAACCTAAAAATACAATCATCCACAAATTACAAATACAATCCAAAACATCCACAAATTACAAATACAATCCAAAATAATCCAAACATGAAAATACAATCATCCACAATTACAAATACAATCTAAAACAATCCAAAACATAAAAATACAATCATCCACAAATATAATCCAAAACATAAAAATGCAAATATTAGTACAAATATTGCAGAGGTGACGCAGTAGCAGTGTTGCGACGATGCTGTAGTAGATGCGTTGCGACGACGTTGCGCTGGATGGCGAGAGAAGATGTTGGATGACGGAGGTGACATCGCGCGGCGGGTGAGAACGCACTTCACGGAGGAAATGATAATGCAGTATTGCGATGACCGATGACGCTGTAGTAGATGCGCTGCGACAACGCTACGCGGGACGGTAAGAGAAAACGTTGGATGGTGGAGGCGACACGGCACTGCGGCAGATCGGTGTGTGTGGACGGACAGGACGGTGGACCATGGTGCGGCTGCTGCTCAAGCTTGGGTTGGGTGGTGTCGGTTGAGAGAAAAAAGAAAGAGATGATAATGAAATGGTACGATTTTGAATCTTGTGATTTGCAAGGGATATATATATTATCAGTAAAATTACATAAAGACTCTTTTAATGTAAAATTATCATTTTACTCTCATTAACGGGTCAACTCGTAACACGATAAAAGGAACACAAACCCGACATGATTATTAAACAGGTTAGACGGGTTGACCTGTTAATTTATCCAACTCGTTAATGCTCAACCTTAACCCGTAATATTCGTGTCAACTCATCATGTCGGGTTCCAAATTGTCACCCCTAGACACAAGGCTATCTAACAATGAATATACACAACATGAGTCTGTAAAAATTCGGAGGATAGTAGTTTGGTGGTTTAAGAAAGATATGACAACATCTTACCTCCACCATTGTACCAAATATAAGACACAACGCCACAAGCGGGTTGCTCATTGGATTGCTCCATAAGTGGGCGATTCCAAAGTGTGGCTCCACAAGTGGGTCACCTCTCTAGAATAACAAACTTGTGGGACACCGTGTGGATCAAGGAGGATATGATAGCACCCAACCTCCTCCACATCCTTACAGGGCAAGACTACATTCCTTTGAGAGTTTTACCTAATATGAGTGTATATTGCAAAAGCTCTATAAAAATTATGAGGATGTAATACCATAAATCCAACATGAATAGACATGGCACAAGTACATAAAATTAGGAGGAAAGTGGTAGTTGGTCTTCACAAAGGGAAAGAAATTGCAAGGAGAATAAAATGATTTTGGTCCAATGTGCATTCAGGAATTGAGGTATTTAAATAAGTAAAATTTGTTTGGTAAGATTTGAAATCCTAATTGAGATATTATGATCTTAGGATGACTTGAGGAGGGGAGAAAATTAGGAACCTAGTTTTAGTATTATTAATTTCATAAAAAAATTATTAATAGAATTTGGGACAGTTGGATTTTGGATGACTTTTCTTTGATTACACGTTGTTGAGTTGGTAAGCCTTGTGATAGGTAATCAAAATTTAAAACTTCAATTAAGGTTGTGTTTTGAGTCAAACTTATTCATCTAATGATTTTTTTTTCCTTTTTCTTTTTCATTTTGTTTTCAATACATATAAATGATTTCTCACAAATCTAACTATTTATATCTGTAGTCATAAAAATGTTTAGAATACATTCGAAGCACTATACTTTAATTGATTATTTGTAATAAATTTAAGATTTTTCATGAGGATTACTTAAATTTAATAGTTGAGAAAAACCTTGAAGGTCTTTTAGGTGATTTAGAGTGTTGAGTTGAGGATGCAATAGATGATGTTACATTGCATATTTATGGAACAAGAAAAAGTCAGTTCAAAGATAGATTATAATTTCAGAAACTATCCTTACATCTTCAAGGCTTTATTTTTAAGAAGGTTTCAAAAATTGTTAATCGCTAATTGACTGGCGAAGCAACAGTTAGCGATTTATCAGTTATTCGATAATTAATCGGTGAGTACTGTTTTAGGGGGTAATTATTATTTTTTGAATTTTGATGACGTAAATTGATATTATTTTAAACATTAACTTAAATAATATTATAATTTTATTAATTTGAAGGGGTGTAATTGTCCATCATATATATATTTATATACGAATTTCCACTAACCTAATCGCATATCAACCTCCTCACACACACACACACACACACACACACACACACACACATGTATCAGCCGCCTCTCTCTCTCTCACAGTCGCCACATAACACCCTTCTCCACTCTCTCTCTTTCTATTCTCTCCCTCCTCCCCTACCAGCCTTCTCCGCTATGGTGCCTATCACCTCCTCCTCCATTTTCTCACTCAGTCGACTGCCGACCATCATTCTCCACTCTCTCTCTTTCTTCTCTCTCCCTCCTCCTTTGTTAGCCTCCTCGCTAGGACTGCTACCACCTCATCCTCCACTTATTCTTTCTTTATAACCTTCTGGCGGTGCCCGTGATTTAATATTTTTTATGTTGATTTTGTTCTATTGATTTTTTCATTTTTTGTTGTGTTGATTTTTCATTTTTTTTTTTCAATCTTTGTGGGTATGATTGATGACTTTGAATGATGATGTTGGGAGATTCAGATTTGTCATTTTTTTTTTCATATCTTTTTTTGGATTGATTTTTCAGGTTTGGTTGTAATCGATTCAGTTAATTTTGATCGATTCGACTGAGTACTTAAGCGACTTAGACAATTATTTAGTCCATTGATTTTGGCCATTGATTTGATCCTTATCGAATCGGTAAGGTGCCGATTAGCGTTTTATCGCTGGAAAATCGTCAAAAACCGATGATTTTCAGAACACTAATTTTTAAAGATAGTTTATGACATTATGTTGCTATGTTAATGATCATGTTCAAAAATGTATTTTAAAGCCTACTTTACATCTTCCCCTGTTTCTCTCTTTTTAATTTTTTTCTTTTTCATTTTTGTATTGTCCTTGTGCCTCCACAATCTTTTTGTTTAAAGCAAAAACATCCAAATATAACCAAAAGTATAACATAATAAAGTTTAAGCAATTATTATGATTTTGTTTTAGCCTTTCTTACAACCTAGAAAATGTTTTTAGCTATAATCACCATTCAGTTTATGCTGTAAATACTAATTATATTATGAACCTCTGACCTCAAGAATAATACAAATTGTTAAGAGTTCAATTTTTAGTACATATAGAAATAACAATCATGCAAAACTAAATACAACACAACACAATTAAAGTTATTGTATAAAAAATTATTTAACTATAATTTAAAAACTACATTTGAGTAACCTAACAAATTTATCGACCACTAAAAGTTGTCATTGTTACCTTATTAATGGAACACTCTCTTCTGATAAGAGATGACCTCGATTCATTCTTACAGATAGCAAATGTAGATTTCTTGGGAGAAGAAAGTATTGTTTCATTGCTTAACATGAAAACTATATTCGACATGCTTGGTCTGTCTTCTACATTATCTTGCACGCATAAGAGTCCGACATGGATGCACCTCAAAACTTCATTTGTTGGACATGAATCGACTATGCATGAGTCAACTATCTCTAGGGCCTTACCAACTCTCCATAATTCCCATGTCTTATTTCCGATATTACATGAGAATAAAAAAAAAAATGTAAGTAGCAAACCAATGTTTATAAGTTGCAAATGACAAAAATCGACAACAACTTACATATTGTATCAAATATGAGCATGAATCATCACGGAAAAAGCTCGTTCTCTTCTTGCCACTTACGATCTCTAATATTATGACTCCAAAACTGAAAACGTCTGATTTCGTGGAAAAGAGACCACCTAGTACATATTCAGGTGACATATAACCACTGCAAGCATATAAATTATTGATCTCCATTACAATATATTCCTAGAGTAGTTTTCATTTCATTTTTAGGTTATATAAAAAAATGTTGGCAATTGAAAAAGTTCAATGATAAGTATGTTTTGTATCAACTTACTAAGTTCCAACAACTCTTTTGGTTTTTTCTTGGGTTTCATCCTCTCCACATATTCTTGCAGTACCAAAATCTGAGATTTTGGGTTTCATCTCTCTATCTAAAAGAATATTACTAGTTTTTAGATCCCTATGAATAATTCTTAATCTCGAATCTTGATGAAGATAAAGAATCCCTCGAGCAATTCCTAAAATTATATCAAAGCGCATTTTCCAATCCAATAATAGCTTTCTTGATTGATCTGCTTCAAGTATATATCTTAGAAAAAATAGAGATAGAAACTATACAGTTATCAAATGCATAATTAAGGAGTAGTCATACCAAAAATGAAGTAGTCCAAGCTTTTGTTAGACATAAATTCATAGATTAGTATCTTTTCATCTTTCTCCGAGCAATAACCTAAAAGCCTTACTAGATTTTTATGTTGAAGTTTTGCTACCAGTAAGACCTCGTTTTTGAATTCAGAGATTCCTTGTCCTGAATTTTTTGATAATCTTTTGACAGCTATCTCTTGTCCATTAGACAATTGACCCTGTAATATGGACCAAAATATATTTATGTTAGTTTTGAAATTACCAACCATGCTTTAAACATGGTTGGAAGCCCAACATAGAAAATACATATAGGAGTGAAAAACTGAAATCAAGGTAGAAGGGACTAAAAGGTTCGATGGACACCCAAGATGAAAGTTATAGTTGTAATTACCAAAGAATATGGATGAACAAAATTTTACATTAAGAAATTGATTAAAAAGTTTCGCTCAAAAGAGAATTTTAATCACCAAAAGTACTGGAAGACAAATACAAGCCCTTATTAGTATATAACTGTTGTTATTATGGCAGAGAGAAAAAAAATACCTTGTAAACTGGGTCAAAACCTCCTCGTCCAAGCCTATTCGCCGAAGAAAAGTTACTTGTTGCAGATATCACAGTACGTAGTTCAAACAAAGTCAATTCTATATTCTCACTTTCACTATTATCATTAGGAGAGTCCTTATGTTTAGATGAACTTCCTGCCAAATCCAAATCCAACCTATGATGATGCTTTTGTTTCTTCTTTCCTGTATTCAGGTAATTAATTTATGCATACAGAGCAATTATTCAGCATTCTTATGTATTCTCATGTTCTTGCTTTTTATATTTCCACATAAATTACTTCTCAGGAATCAGGGGAAAACGATAGTTATAGTCAAGGCATAAAGTAAAGTCATTTTAGGTTCTATGTTTGTCCAAATTGTAACAAGGACCATGCTATCTGACTGTTCACAAAATAATAGTGATGCAAACCTTAGTTCAGCATACTAGAATAAGATGTATAATTATAGCTAATTTGAATTACCTTTAGCACGCCTTCTCCAGAAGTAATGAAAGCAAACGGCTGCCAGAATGATTTCCACAATCACAGGAAAAATAATAAATGCTAGTCTACTTTTTGTTGCTAGAATGTGTCTTGAAACTTTCCAGGCATCTGCAGTTGGAATTTCAAAATTTTTATTCAGATTAGTTAGGCTCAAGCAATTTCAAATAGATGTTACTTTATAAAAACCTGAGGATCTGAGCCTAGATAAAGATTAGATGATTTACTAGCTTTTGTGTGGCTAAACTGCTAATCAGGTTTTGAGTGCCCATTACAATTTGACTAAACTTTTATCTTATCCAATTTTGAAACCAAATACTAAACAATATAGCTTATGCAACATAGAAATAGGCTACTAATATTGAATAAGAGATAAGCAAAAGAAACGATGAATAGATAAAAATTTATGTACCGAGCTCCACAGCATCAACTCTTATGTAGAAATCTTGTTCATCTTCATAGTCTTTCATATCCGTTAACTCACTATACCATGTTATGCACCATTCTCCGCTTTCATTACCATCAACAACAGCATACCCTGTACAGTTGCAACTCTTCAGGCACTTTCTCTCACACTCCTGTAAGCTCATATTACCATAAACGGTAGAATTTCTGGCGTCTGGTAACTTCACATGTTCCAGTCTCACAAAACCCTCCCCATCACCTTTGCCACAGCCATCCTGTTTCCTTTTTTCCACACATGGTAGGTACCAGCTTTGCGGATTCAAGGGTTCAAACCCAGGCAGACATGTACAATGTGCCACCGTCTCCCCATTGCAAATCGCATTTGCACCACACCGTGCATACTCACTACACAAGTTCCCAGGCAGAAACCCCATGTTCATCCATCTCTGGCTCTCATGCCAGATCAGTCTCTTAATAGTTCCTGTTGGCTCCAGAACAGATATGGATAAAGGGGCTCCACTTTTTGGTGAGAATTTAATATACAATTCATTGTCATTGCTCTCATACGTGTAATTCAAAAAATCCACTAGCTCAGAGTAGTAATCTTTGTGGCCTTTAACTTTAAGATCAGGCGAGCCATTCAGCATGCGACCATTCCAAGGGCCACTACGCCATATTGGAACCGAATTCTTGTACAAGAAGAGCTGAGGCATACCTCTAGGGTCAAACCTAGTGGAATATTCCCCAGGTGTTGGATCATCCTTTGACTTCCAAGAAGTTATGATACGGCTGAGGCCACTATTCCGGTTCAATCCAAATTTCATACCAGGAAGAAACGTGTCTGTTGGATAATCAAAGCTTTGCCATACGATTTTGTCTTCGGATACCAGAACCAGGTTTCCCGAATCCAATAGCTTGGCAGCCGAGGAGGTGGCCATTGTCATAGAAACATTGGTAGACCACAAGGGATTGTCCTCAACACCACGAAAAACAGCAAGATTTCCGTCTCCACCTATCTTGAAAACACCAGCAGAATTCTTGATTGGAGTTGCCCTGTTAGCAACCCAAACAACCGTGTGTTCAGAGATTTTGTTGAACCATATGCCAACATAACGAGCTTGAGATTTGCCGGGGCTGAAGAATCCGAGTTTGAAGTTTCCATGAGATGATACAAGGCTTCCGTTTTCAGCATCAGATATGAAGTGGGTTCGGTTAATTGTGTCGAATGAATAAGATGAGCAGAAGAGATTGAATATCACAAACAGTGCTGAGACACAGAGAGCTCTATTATTACAACCCATGAAGATAAGTGTTTGGACTGCTTTACAGGTATATACCAAGTTTTTCTTCTATATGAGAGAGAGAAAAAGAAGAGTCAACAAGATAGACTTTGAAATCAGTTGATAAAGATGTGTCTTTAAGGATGCAAGAAAATCAGTTCATCGTCAGCCACCCAGCTGTTGTGAAATTGACTACGAATGGATAATATCAATACTCGGAAAAGAGAGAATACTATTTTATAATAAGAACACGCTTCCTCCAAAGACAAAAAAATGTCGTTGTTACCATTAGTCAAGATGTTAGAGAATGAGGACTTGTATGTTAACAACTACCCTTAGATTTTTTTTAATAATAACATTTACAATCAATTTAAAAATTATTATTAATAGATAATTTTAGGGAGATCTGTCATTTTCAGCCAAATAAAAAGAGAATTTTTGTTTTTATCCAATATTTTATACAAATTTGTTTTTAGCCTCTCAAACAAATTATTTCCATTCTATACCCAAGATTACTAAATTACCCTTCAAATTAAAATCACCCAATTGCCCTAAGCGAAATTACCAAAATAGCCTTCTTCTTCCTCCTACTTCCTCCTAGCATCCAAACCTCTCTTCTCTTTCTCTTTACTCTATTCATGGTTTTTGTTCTCTTCCATTCACCATTATAGCCGAAAGTCAAACCTCCTAATAAGGGATTCTTCATTTGAGCTTCTTTGTCCATTGAAGGTTTTTGATCCATTCAAGTGTGATCCGTTTTGAAGCTTCTTCTTTCATTTCAAGTGATTTGAGTTTCGAAGGTAATGTATGTGTTTTTGTTGGTTGGTTTTTAGGTTATTTTGTTCAAATTGTAAGGTAAAGGCTTTAAGAATGATTTGGTTGTGATAAATACCATCCCAAAGATAGATTTGTAGATTTGCAGTTTCTGCAAAATTTGCGACGAAATCGGTTTTTAAATTAACTAAAAAACCGATTTCGGTTTTTACAGAGGTGTAAAACCGATTCTCTATTATGATCGGTTTTTCATGCCACTCAAAAACCGAAATCGGTTTTTCATGTATATGAAAAACCGATTTGAGCAATTTTTGATGTTTTCGATATTTGTTGTGTTTTGGATGTCGTGTATTAAATTTTAGTGTTATATGTGGTTAGATATGATCGTAGGCAGTGTTAGCATAATTGTGATATATCTTTTGTTTTTAATGATGGACATTGATTTATTGTGTTAGATTTTGTTATATATGATTGTACTTTGTAATGTTGTCCTATTATAGTGAGACTAATTAAACATTCTTTGAATGTTATAGGAATGACTCACGAAACGATCATCATCAACTTTATGGAGAGTGGAATGGATCTAACTACGTTGGGGGTGAGTCGATCATGTGTGAGGTCTCCAAAGATAGTAGTTTTTCATCGTTGGTGGATGTCGTGTATAGGGAGACTAGCATTGATAAAAGAAGGTGGGATATTCGTATATATTATTTACTACAAAGCATGACAAATGGTCAAGTGAAAAAAATATGTATCATGTCCGATCTTAGTGTGGTTGGTTTGATGGCGGTGAGAAATGTTGATGTTAGAGAGATTTACATTGATAAGGTTGTAAGAGATTAGTAGGTATATCGTTCGTCCAAATGTCACCGACTCAATACCAGACACAAGACATGAGATGCCAAATAGTAATAGACCTGTAGATCCGTATATGGTTCAAAGTCAATTTTATCTGACTTCAGGTGTTGGTAGCAATCAGGTTGATGCTTCGGTCACCCCATTTACATCTATGGAAGGTCTCATTCATGACATTAATAATGATTATATGAATGATGTTAGTGATGATGGAGAGCAAGACACAGATGATAATGGTGATGGGACAGGGGATAATGATGAAGAGGAAACTGGAGATAGTGATGAAGAGGAAACTGGAGATAATGATGTCGACAAGGATGAAGGGTTTCCAGAAATAAGAGTTTTGGGTTTACAATTTCAGAACAATCCTTCACAACCATACTAGGATTGTTCCCGGTGTAGAACTGGGCGACATTGAGGCTACTTCAAGTGCTATGTCAATTGTCTATCAACGTGGTACTTTGTATAAAGGTGCATTCTTTGATAGTAAACAAGAAATGTGTACAGCTATTGGAGAATATGCTCTGAAATCCAAGTTTGAATATCGTGTTAGACGTTCAGATATGGAACGATTTGAAGCTGGTTGCAAGGATAAGAGTTGTAGCTTTATAGTTCGTGCAAGATGCAGAACAGGTTGTTCGATGTGGTTTGTATTGAAGTATGTGGCGGAACACACGTGCCGTCAAGTAGCCATGGAATCACATATGAAAAGTGTAAAGGCTATTGTTATCGAAAAATTATATGCGGGAAAGGTGGGGAGGGATATTTATACACCTAATCGTTTGATCGGAGAAATGCTAGAGCAGTATGGTGTGCAGATCTTGTACAGTAAAGCTTGGAAGGCTTTACAATATGCAAAGAAACTAGCATATGGACAAGCGGACGAGTCATATCAACAGCTTCCGTCCTACTTTGAAATGTTAAAAGTATCAAACCCTGCACCATGACGGCAATTGAGAGGGATGAAAACAACCGGTTCTTGTATTCGTTCGTTGCACTTGGAGCTTGTATTAAGGGTTTTGATCTTATATGAGACCGGTTGTTGCTATTGATGCCACCCATTTGAAAGGTGAATACAAAGGGGTGATTTTTTTACTGCCTGCGAAGATGGGTCGAAGATGATTTATCCCATCGCTTTTGGATTTGCTGATGGAGAGTCAGACCGTTCATGGACTTGGTTTTTAAGCAGATTACGAGAGGCGATCGGTATGTCAAATGATTTGCTTATCGTTTCCGATCGTCACAAAAGCATATCAAATGGGATGAGTGTAGCTTTTCCCGAAGTCCCTCACATATTGTGTTTTTTCCACTTGTGGCAAAACCTGAAGCAACACTGTAAAAAGTATTCGAATGTAGTGGAAAAAGCATTTTACAGTGCAGCATACAGTCATGTGCCATATGACTGCGATAGATTGTTAGAAGAAATTCGGGCGTTGCATCCGAAATCATATGACACTTTGGTTAAGGTTGGGGTAAGCAGGTGGTCACGGACATATTGTCCAAATAGAAGATATGACATAATGACCACTAACATTGCAGAATCACTCAACAATTGCATGATACAAGCACGTCGTTTGCCAATAACTACCGCACATGAATATGTGAGAAATGTGTTACAAAGATGGTTTAATAATAGACGTGGTGTTGCTGAAAAACTCACGACTTTTGTTACCACTGCTGCGTACGATCGAATCATGTTGGCCAAAAATTTATCAACGGAAGGTACCGTACATCATATTACAGAACCGATCACATACAGTATTCTACATCCTAGTCAAGGCAATGCGGTGGTTAATATTGAAACGTGCATATGCACTTGCTTGAAGTGGAACTTAGATCAGTTGCCATGTATTCATGCATGTGCTGTAGTCAGGTATCATAATTGTATGTTGTTAATTTCTATATTTAATGTCATATCATATTTTTACATTTAAATAAATATTTATGATACATGTTAGGTTTAAGGGCGTCAGTTGTGATACACTTTGCAGTCATTATTATAGCACAGAGTGGCTAAAAGCTGCATATGCACGTCCGATCAATCCCGTTCCTAAATTGTCTGATTGGAATGTTTCCGCGGAAGTTAGAAGCATGATTGTACTACCACCCATAGGAAAAAGGCAAGTAGGTAAGCCGAAAGAGGTTTGGATTCCTTCCGTTGGGGAAGCTCGTCGAACTAAGAAGTGTGGAAGATGTGGTCAGAGGGGACATAACCATCTTCATTGCCCTAACCCCCCAACATCCTTCAGTGGAGGGACGAGCGGAGCCGCAAGTGCAGAAGCCCAAACTAGCGAAGCCACTATTGCAAAAGTTGGAACAAGTGCAAATGCTCATCCAAATACTGCGCCCTCACGAAGATGCCGCCTCTGTCATGAGACTGGACATAACCAACGTCCATGCCCACAACGGTTTCCTCCTCTCAATCAAATGATGGGTAATGATCCAAACATTGATGATTAGACACATTAATTAATTGAAGCTTTTATTTTAATAATATGTATTATGTTATTTCACGCTTACTTGTTTATGTTGATTTAATCTTCATCAGAGTACAATGAAACTTATATTATTTTTTGTTTAATGACGTCTTGCAAGTATTTTATTAATTAGAACACATGTAGCATGTAAATGTGCATTTATTTATGCGAAAATTGCCAAAAATACCCATTTCAAAATGACAATTTTTGTTTTTAGCATATGTTTAAATTTTGGGAACTCAAACTTTTATAATGACACAAGTTTCTTCAGTTATATAACACATTATTTAGCATATGCAGGCAATAATATACACCAGGTCTAAATTGGTAAAAGAAACTGATTTCGTGATTCAGGTTGATCGGTTTTTCATTATTGATAAAAAACCGAAATCGGTTTTTAATAGCTCATAAAACCGACATTGCTTCATCTGCCATATGCACGTCTGATCGGTTTTCCAGTTAAAGGAGAAACCGATTTCAGTTTTTAAGCCCACTTAAAAAATCGATTTTTGTCTTTCTTGAGTTTATCCCCTTCTGATGGCTCTTGGTGGGCAACAAATGACCCCAACTTACTTAAATTTAAATAATTAAAGTAAATTGGGTCAATAACTTACGTAATGACTATGTATGGTGAAGTTGAAGTTAAACCTGGTATTCGGTGATAACATTTTCACATTGTACAAATCTTAATGTAGATTCCTCTAACCATGTTTATTGTTATATTAGTTGATACTGAAATGCAACATTAATTCTATGATTTTTAGTGTATTTTGATCACTGGAAACCTAACATTTGAAAGGAAAAGGGGTCAAAATCTCTCAAAACCATGATCGGTTTTCCATATTGGTTAAGAAACTGCAATCGGTTTTCCATTAACCTTAAAAACCGAACAATTATTTATCCCACTTTTTCGTCTGATCGGTTTTTTCAGGCGTATGAGAAACCGAGTTCAGTTTTTACACACCACTGAAAAACCGATCAGACGATTATTTCTCCTTTTTGGATATTATTGAATAATACTATATATTCATTCATTATATGGTAATCGATAACCTATAATCAAGAATGAAAATATCGATATCTTAGATGATCCAAACGTATATGTGGCTTCCATTTTTATTTATATTATATTGATAGAATGGCAATAAATTAAATTTTATATAGTTTTCCATATAATCACATAGGCATCAAGTGTAAACTTTTTTATCTCCACACCCATCATTTTAAAAAACCTTCATTCTTTTACTTTAGGAAAAAAAAAAAACTATTAATTAAATTTTAAAAAACCTTTTTTCTTTATTAAGTGCTATTTATATACATTATTTTGTGCGACTCTACCGATTTTATTCACTGTTATTATTATACATTATCAGAACCTGAAATTGTAAATTAGACTTTAAGTTATTAGAACCTTAAGTTCTGGATTTCAATTAATATAAGGGAATTTAGCAAAATTACCCTTTTTTGAAACCTTATTTACATAATTACCCTCTCAATAAAAAAAAATTGCAAGATTACCCTAAATTACCCAAAATACCCTAATAAATTAAAACCAACTCATTAATACAAACCATTAATTATTTACCTACCTAATTAAACAACAATAAAATAACATCATATAAATACCATCAACCTACATTAATCCATCCTCCATTACAAAACTACTCCAACAACAATCACTTTATTTATTTTTTTTCAAATTTTAGTTTTGAGTGAAAGAATATTTGAAGAAAAGTTGAAGAAATTTAAATATTAATAAAGGTTAGTGTTTATATTTTGAAAGTTTTATTTTTCTTTTTCTTTTTTATTTTTGAAAACTTATATTTGAGGTTTTTTTAGGAAATAGAACTGATTATGGTGTGAAAAAAATGAAAAAAATTAAAAATTCTAGTTCAGGTTAGAAGGCGGCCCGGAATCAGGTCGACCCGATTCCGGGTCGCCTTCTGACCCGAAGGCTTTAGACTGACCCGAATTAGGGTCAGAATGAATCCTTCGGGTCAAAAGTGACCCGAGTTTCTGGGCGACCCGATATCAGGTCGCTTCTGACCCGAAGTCGACCCGGAATCGGGTCGACCCGATTCCAGGTTGCCTTCTGACCCGAACTAGAACTTTTCATTTTTTTTTATTTTATTTTTTTTTAAATTTTTTTCAAACATAATCACCAATTCAGGTTTTGGTCGCCTTCCGACTTGAAAAACAAATATTGCTAATTATATGTTATTAAATTACTCTTTAAGCCGTTTAATAGTAACGATTCTATGTTATCAATTTTCAAGATTGAGGATGTCTACTGTACAATTAGTTTTCAATTGGGGTGGACATTGGAAGAGCGATCGTGGTGTTTACTGGTATGAGGGTCAGAGAGCAAGGGCTTTTAGATTTCCACGAGATGCAACTTTTGAGCAACTATTGGATAAAGCATATCACGTCACAGGTATTGATAAAAACCATTATCGAGTTGTATTAACTACTGGTGCTCAAACCATTTGTCCAAGTATGCCTATTGAGATAATTGATGATGATGATGTTGCATTATTGCTTGGCCGTGAGAATGTTGACCCTCTAGTTTATATAACTATTGATGAGGTTAAGCATGATTCAACAGATTTGAAGAATACTTGTCAACCAGAAACTTCTTGTGAACCAAACCATACATTTAAATTTGACTTCCATCCCAATTTGGAACAAGGAATGTGAATGATAATAAACTATCCAATATTAGTCCAACATATCAAACAAACTTGGGTGTCCATTTGGATGATATTAAGGAAGGATTACACCAGGTGGCAATGATAATACTTGTTTCCCTTTTCATTGTGGATTTGAGGGTAGCTCGAAAATGGAGCATGTTTATGAGGTTTCGATGGATCACCATACAACGGATTGTGATGAACAAGAACAACATACTTATCCCACTAGTTATGGTGAAACAACATCGGGTCGATCGTCTCTTGGTACAAGAACCACCCTCTTTCGTCTCATAACCCCCCTCAAAACGAGTAGTATCATATCCAGGATATTATCTCTACCTCTTTGAACATCATCATCATCATCATTACCATTATACCTGACATCATCATTTGTGTATTCATCTTGAACATCATCATCAAAACTACCATCATCATCAAAACATCCACTAGGACTCCTAAACTTGATTTCGTTCAAAACAATCCAGAATTCAAACTCTCCCAATAGGATTTCTTTGCTTCATCATCAGAGGGGCTTAGAACTTTGTAGGTGGTGAGCTACATCAAATAAAAAGAAACAATTTACATGAATAAAACTTGGAAGTGGACAATAAAAAAATTAAATGCCACAAATGTGTTAATACTTATGTCCATTTTGTCAAATAAATTATTCTGTAACGAATCGTATCCGGGAGTCCCTGTGCATACCCAATTAAGGATTCGAGGGGTAGAATTGTTGACCTTTCTTTCATGTCCAAGCGTCGACCACATTGGTATTGCTTCAATTGCCCACACCTTAAGAAAGAAACAAATAATATATATTAATATATAGAAAAGTAATAAAGTTCAAGAATTTATTATATTTCAAAAATTGATTACACTATATTAACCTGAAGGCTGTCACAAAGCCATATAAATTATTTTACTTCCTTTGCCTTTTCCTTTCCTAGAAGAATCAAACGCATCATTCAAATAACTAGATAGATACTTACGACCTATGGTGTATGAATGACCCCCAAGGAACTTTATTGAAAGCATCTAAGTCATCCACCAATTGCAAAGCCCAATACTGAAATGGCATCACGCGTATCCGTTCCACATAAAGTCATTTCCAAAAAGAGCACTAAAGCTAACTTCACCGTATCCATGTCGCTGATATTTTTATCACCCACAGCCTTGTTTTAAACCAATCAACCACCATCGCAACTGTTACTTTATTCTTACTAAAGTACTTCTGTCGTAGCCTCTGATTATTCCGTATGTGATTCTTCCATTTCAAATTTGGAGCTATCTCCAAACTGAAGTCTAGTCACCAAACAAAACTCTACTGACTATACCTTATCAAGTCATTTCCAATGTGAAACCACATAGTATCTGTTAACTCATTTTCATGTTGGATGTGACATTCCCTCAAAAGAATATGGTGACAAAAATACCCAGAAAACACCATTTCATTAACATTAAGAAAATGACCAAAACAAGTGCTCTTGAAAAGTTCGAGTTGTTCAATAGTAAGAGAAGATTTTATCAATTGTATACTTTCCCAATTACTGTAGCCGCTAACTCGCCTTCATTCTCGAGCTATTTTTTTTTAATTTTTAGTAACTTGTCAAACTTTGTTTCAGCCATTTACACCTATGAAAGATAAAAAAAAAAAAAAAAAAAACAAATAAGCAATTTAAATGCTTAAGTAAACAAAATAAGCAATTTAAATGTTTTAGTAAATAAAATCCAAGTATAGATGGCTCTCGAATATGCCCGGTAAACCTAATAAGCAATTTCTTACATTTACTAAAACATTATATCACATTTTTGGCAACAATTATGCAGCTCACTTTGTGCCAATAACATATCATTATATCACATTTCCATTCCAATTGTATAGAAAATTACTAACCCATCAATCTTTAGAACTTAGTTGTTTGAATTTATTATTTGTTTTCTCTCTACTATATACAAATTGATTTTCAACAAATGGCCTATTAAAAAAATTTTAATCTATAGCAACAGTAGAATGGAATAAAAACTTAATTGAGTCATCTATTATAATAATTAATAACACACTATAAGGCATAAATGACATATTCATTTACTGCAAACCAATCTAACTACTGCCAATGGGAGACAACAGAATATTGATGGGCAAATATATAACATCCCAAACCAAGAATTGGCAACAAAAAAAATAATCAAAAGTCTGACCAGATATTAGAAACTAGAACATTAAATCACAATTATTCTAAACTCTTTTATACGTAAATTGTGAGTATGCTAAACAAAATTTGAAAAAATTCTTAATTGGTACAGGATCAACATTCGAATGGAAGACAATGATACCACTCTAAAGAGGGAGAGTTGGACTCAAAGTCAAACTTTTGGCAACAAAAAAAATATATGTGCAGCAAATTTATACTCAAATTCAGTCCTGTCAGAGGGACAACAAACTTTCCATATCTAAAAACAAGACAACAAAGGCATGGACTAAGGCAATATAATGTACAACCAAAAGTAACAGATTAAAAGAAAAAGAAAAACAATTGCATGGACTAAGGCACATGACAACCGAACATAATCTTCTGACTTCAAGAAACAATTATATTGAGCTATTCACAATGATATACTTGTACCATTGCACTAAGAAATTTATAAAAAAGAGAAGCAAATCAACCATTACACTCAAGTTAGATTCAAACATTCCTCTTAGTTTCATCAAAACACAAAAAAAGAGTGAAAATAGTTCTCACAAACATTTTTACAAACACTTTGTATGCATAAACCTTAGTATCTATAACTCTCCCAAACCACAACTCATTTTCGCTCCAACACAGAATCTACCCACTTTTCGACACATTTTTGCTCTTAAACGACACCCTAAATCATCAAAATTCAAGACCCCATCAATAACAATAGCTCCAAGCCAACACACAAACCGTGACAATGACAAAAAAAAGAAGAGAGAGAGAGAGCAAAGAACCAACTTGAAAAATGTTGTTGAAGAACTAAAAGAAGAAGATATGTAGGAGCTTTGGAGAAGGAGATTTCGAAAGAAACCTTAAATGTGAAGTGAACACCGAAGAGATGGTTTGAAGGAGTTGTTGTAGAACGCCGACCGAGGAGATGACAATGGCAACAATGTAGTCGTTTTCGCCGTTCGAGTTTAGGGGAGTTGACGCCGCCGTCGACGAACACGATGACGTTGCTATTCGGATTGGTGTGGTGTGTATCAGGTTGGTGTTTTAACAAGATCGGGCTGTCGTGGTTGAAGACAAAATGAAAAGGGCTAATATGATTCAAGGGCAATTTAGTAAATTAAGGGTAGTTTTGCAATTTATTTCCTCTAAGGGATATTTACGTAATTATGATGTGTTTTTATGGCATTTTTGCTAAATTCCCTTAATATAACTTGAAGTTCTAAACTTTAATTTATTAGAATCAGAAGTTCTAAATTTTCAATTTAATTAGAACCAAAAGTTATATATTCTAAATTTGTTTAGGGCCAAAAGTTCTACACTTTCCATTTAATTACAATTAGAAATTCTATAAGTAATTAAAAGGTAAAATGTGTTTATTAACACAAATAAAAGGTAAAATGTGTAAAATGTGTATATTTATTACTTGTATTATATGAACATTATTCATAAAATGTATAACTATTTATGTTAGGAGGTATGTATAGATCCATCAGGATTAATTGTTATTTATGTTGCTCAAATAAATAACTTATATAATTTAGAGATAACTTAGGCTAGAGGCTTATAGAGATATAGAGATTAAAGGTTCATTCTGATCAATCAAGATCAATCATTATTTATTATTGTATTATATGAACATTTATTCATATAATTGGAGCCAGCGGTAAAATGTATAACTTTTTTTTTTTTAATTTGAAGGACAATGTATAACTATTTATGTTTGGAGAGGATATGACATTGTTATTTTGTTTTACAATAAGTAAAGCAAAATTAGGAAGATTTCTTTGAAGAGTTTTTCTTTCTTCTTTTCTTAAGTTTTTTTCTTTTTTTTTGAAAGCGCCTTTTTTACGGTGTTTTTTTTTTTTTTTTTTTTTGGTGAACACCTCTTTTTTAAGTTTTGATTAAAATTTTGCATTTGTGTGTTGCAATTTAGGGGACCATTAGGAATTTGTAAAAATATTAGAAAATGCGTCCCATTTAATTCATAAAAATAAATACAATTACTTATATAAATGAATGAATAATTCATAAAAATAAATACAATTACTTATATACAACCTCTCCATCAGAGTCAACTATCAATTTTCCAAATTTATTTACTTTATACAATGGTGTCGAAAAGGTATACAGATCCCTTGCAATCTCTACCCTCAGTGCAATGACATCTGCAACTTGATCCGGTCGTCTTGATTTCCATGTAGTCTCGTTTGATTGTAACAAATCACGTATGTACATGGACACATATGCTCCACAGCTCGTCCAGTATTAATAAAAAATTAATTAAATGATGTTATCATACCATTAAATATAATATAAAATAAAAAATATATATTATACATATAAATATTAAATTTTCATTGAGTTACAAATTTACTCACCCATCGGGTTGCTGGGGCACAACCGATCTATCAAGACGTTCAACTGTCCATCGCTCATCCACAGGTGGCATCTCTATCTAGGTTCTCTCATAAATCTCACAAACCGTAATAAAATGGGCATCAAACACACCAGCGGCTCAAGTAGCTCAATGCGGACAGCTAAGTCAGTATGTGCAAGAGAATCATATATTAATATCTTCTTCTGTCTCAGGCACACCTGACAAAGGACCCAATGATTTTGATCTAGGCTACATGGCAGCAACACCTGCAATTTGAAGACGTCAGTGATATAAGACTAATTTAAATATTTAAATGATCAAATAATAACTTATAATTTTTCATACAACACTCACATTTTCAACTTCCCACCACGGTACTAATGAGTTTAACTTGCCAGAACCGAATTTAGCCACTCTGAGGGTACATCAGCTATAACCGGATCAAATGTTTTTCCTTTGAGGACGTATTGCTCTCTATAGTGTAATGTCATCAATGCCTGCAAGATAAAAAATTAAACATGTTATCACACTTAAGGGACATATGACAATAAATTGTAACGACATAACTTATTAAAATGTAAACACTGACAAATAAAGAGCTCCCATGAATCGCATATCTAAGTGTCCTCAACCTCATTCCACTTCTTTCGTAAACACATCAAATAAGAATCGATGTGCTCAGAAGTGAACCATCTGTTTTCATCCTCAATGGTTCGCAATGTGTCTGGTATCACACACCACTGACAACGATCAACTGCACGCCTAAAATAAAAGAAAAAAAAAAGGTTAAATTTTTTTAATAGTAACCAACATAAAGGTATAAAACTACTTATTATCAAAACCTGAGATCCAATGACGTGGAACAAGCTTTGTATTCATTGTAGACAACCTCTACGGGGTCTACAGACTCTGCCACCTCCGCAACCTGCTTTTGGGGCACCTTCTTTTCTTTTTGGCGGTCCAGGATCAGTGTATGGTGTCCGCAGAGATGCCGCGGCTTCGTCTTTCGTTTGCCCCTCCTGGATGACCTCATCATGCAACTATAAGGAAATCAAAACTATCAATTAAAATAAACATTTAGAATTATAAATCAAACTGTAACACAATTGAAATACTATACGTACCTGGTCATCACCACGTTCATCCTCCTGATAGACCTCCTACTCCTCCTGATGGATGGCTGTCTCGTCTCTATGGATAGGCGACTGATGGACTACCTCATCATGATGGTCAGGTGACTGATGGACCCCCTCGTCCTCATGTGGTGGTGGTGGTGGGCTATAGATATGGTCAGGTGACTGATGGACCCCCTCGTCCTTATGTTGGTGGTGGTGGTGGGGGGATGGGGTGGAGGGGGGGGGGGGGATTGGTGGTGGTGGGCTATAGATATGGTCATCAGGGACAATGCTCCCATCATCATCATCATCATTATCATCATCTCATCGTCGTCGTCGTCGTCGTCATCCATAGGAATCTTTAAATATTCTTCCACCTGTCTCAGCCTTCTATCCATCTTACTTACTTTCTTGTAGGTTGCCTTCTGTAAACCCACAAGGTACTCAAACAACTGCATCACTTGCATAAATAAGTCATTTTACACAATGTACACAATTGAAAAAAAAAATTTCGACAGAGTCTCCCCTATTTTTGAGTATCCAGGGAAATATAACCTGCATATTTAAAATTACACTTCATCTATCATGTTTAGAGACTCTGTCTCCTATCCCACTTCATATGATTATACAACATATCCATAACTTTTCCATTTACTCAAATGCACATTCACTTAACAATGAAATAAAAAAAAAACGATTAAGATTCGTACCTCAGAATGTACTGTAGGTACATCGTGCACCTTTTTTGTTCGTAACTCCGTAAAGCTATCCTCTGATTCAGGCTATGCACTTGGGATGTCTTCATGCTGCTCCTCATCATCCCTTGCATCATCATCATCATCATGCATCATCATCATCATCACACGTGCATCATCATCATCATCATCATCATCCTCCTCACTCCCTCCACACCTACTTTATGTACTCTTCGCCAACCAAATGCTTTGGATTGAATGATGTCCAATAATCCATCTTCTTTTCGGCATCAGTAGGCTCAAGGGTTTGTGCAATACCAATTATCTGCAATATACATATATGGTTAGTTATATTATTATTAAGGATGGTTAAAACAAAAAAAAATGAAGGAAACCATTTTCAATTACTTTCACCACTTACAGGGGGAAAATCATTCAGGTTGGTTATGCCTTTCGGGGTCCTCTTCAGTGTCCGTCTCCTACACCTTGGCAATTCATTTTGCAAGGATTGATTATCTTTCGTTATCTTCTCTCGTAAGACCGGGAATATTTCCACCAACCACCACTGTAATTTCATTAAACAAATAACAAACATATAGTTAGTGTATATATATAAAAATAAAATTCTATATATCAACCAATTAAAAGGAAACTATATTATTATTTATACCATATTAAGTATACCTGAAATGCCGGAATATAACCATAAAGATTAATGGTCTTCGGTGGGTTTTTCACCCGCTCTTCATTAATCGCCATATGGAGACAATGGATCAGCATACTATAGCTTAATGTACCCCAAGGGAACGAGTTCCATAACTCCGCATTCTCTATCATCACCCACATAAAATGACCAATGCTAGCTCTGTCATCCTGCCCCATGAAGAGATGGAAAGCGATCCCTACATTTGCTAACTTCAAAAGATCCTCATCATTTAAAACATTTTCACCTGTATGGCTCCTTGCCTCAACAAAGGTGGCTAGACTGGGGACACTCGGCGACACTCCATCAAACAATTGCCATAGGATGCTCTTTACATCATTTTGCATCGTATTGAAGATTTCATCTACACCCCCAAAAGGAAGTCCTGTCACCAATAAAAACTCCTGTTTCCCAAACCTATATGTTCTTCCCCCGATTTCAAACCACATTTCATCACGGCGCCCACCGGGGACCTCCACCTCTCTAACAAGAAACCATAATATCACTGAAGCAGCTGTTGTATTGTTGCTGCTTATCTCTAAAATATGTCCGAATGGGCACTCTCTTATGAACCGGTCGTATAAGCCTCGTCTAGTAATCACCGCAATGATTTTACCAAGCCATTTTTGCCCAATATGTGTATTCCCGCTCGAATTCTTGCTAATTGTTTGTGAACTATATTTGTACTTGAAATCCATCTGTAGAAAACAACCAAAAACAGCAAATGATTAGTATAGTATTCAAATGTGAACAAAGAAAATCGGTTTTTAACTATGGCTGGAAAATCGATCAATGATATTGATCGGTTTTTCACCAGGGCTGGAAAATCAATCAATGTTATTGATCGATTTTTCACAAGAGCTGGAAAACCGATCAATGATCAATATCATTGATCGGTTTTCCAGCCCAGTATGAAACACCGATCAATATCAGTGATCGGTTTTTCACCAAAACCGATCAATGATAGAAAACAACTAGAAACTGCAACTGACTAGCATAGTATTCAAATGTGAACAACTAAAATCGGTTTTTAACTATGGCTGGAAAACCGATCAATGACATTGATCGGTTTTTCACCAGGGCTGGAAAACCGATCAATGATAGAAAACAACCAGAAATAGCAAATGATGTATAGTATTCAAATGACAAATGTGAACAAATATAATCGGTTTTTAACTATGGCTAGAAAATCAATCAATATCATTGATCGGTTTTTCACCAGGGCTGGAAAACCGATCAACATCAATGATATTGATCGGTTATTCACTTCAATTTTTCACAGTATAGAAGAAAAACCGATCAACTTGTTGAAACCGAAGTGAAAAACTGAAGTGCAAAACCCCAAAGTCGAAAACCGAAGTTAACAACCGATTGTGAAAAACTAATTTCAAAAAATACAAAGGCCGACGATGATCGCAGCGTCATAACAACACAAATCTAACCTATTTCAACACAAAAACAACACAAATCTAACCTATTCTAATCTATCAATAACCTAACAAAAATCCAACACAATTTAATCATCATACACAAAAAACTCTCAAATTTGCAAATGAAATTAAAAAGTCCCTAACATGGTAGATTCGAGTACCTTGCCAAACTTGAGAGGGTCGCCGGCGGTCGGAGATGGTCTGCCAATGTCGAAAACGACGAGAGAATGGCTGGAAACTGTCGAACGGCTGGTCGGGTCGTGCAAGGGGCGAGCGGGTACGAGTCGCATAGTGTGGGTCGAGTTTTTGAATGGGAAATCGGTGATGAAAATGACTTTTCACCGATTTCTTACAAATATATAGGAGGGGCTGTTTTGTAATTACATATTTTGGTTTTTTTAATTTTTTTGAAAATTAAGGGCTTATAGGTAAATATATGTAAGGGCATTATGAGTATTTTGGGTATATAATGAAATTAATTTGTTTGAGAGGTTAAATTCAATTTGTTTAAAAATATTGGGTAAAAACAAAAATTGTCATTTTGAAATGGGTATTTTTGGCAATTTTCGCATAATTTTATCTGATGAATAAAATAATTAAACCTTAAAAAGTTAAAAAAAAACAACACCTTTATTATTATACTTAACCATCGGCGTGCCCACGATCCGGTCCACCTAGGTGAAAAACAACAACTGAACGCGGACCGAGAAACAAGTGAGCAATGCCACCACTCTCACCACTGGTGGTGCCCATTTTCAATCCAACCCAATAGACCCGACCCAATAGCCGGGTTAGGTCGGGTTCAAGGCAAAAATGCATGAAATCAAGTTGATTTCCCACAGCTCGATCTCGTCCGGTTGATCCGGGTTTGCTCAGTACCACCGAGAACCCGACCCGACCGACATGTATCTACAAAGCCAAAAGGCGTTAAACAGCCTTTTCCCAACCATTGCAGTCTCTTTTCACCCTCTTCTCCGCCGTTCAGCTCCAATTTTCTCTCCATCTCCACTCTTCTCTTCAGCTCCGGCTTCCTTCAAGCCGTTTTTTCCTCTTCACGCCGGTAAAGGCATCAATCGCTAAGTTGAGGAATCGCTAACTCTATCTCGAACTGATCATTCGTTGGTTGTTGTTCGATGAAGTACACTAGTGGAGCTGGTCCGACGAGAGCTTCGTTCGTTTATTTCATAGTGGTAAGTGTAAATGTGGAGATGTAAATAGTGGATGGAGATTTTTTACCTTTAGGTAGACAAAAAACGGCGTCAAGAGCATAAAAAGGCAAAGTATACACCTTCTAACACCAGATTCCAGCGTCGAAGCTCTAGTATGCGCAGAAGGTTTCCCATAATTGAGATCGTTTCCACGCCGGTTGCTGGTTTTTACCTTTTGGCGAAATCGTATTTTGACTGTCGAGAGCATAGGAGAGCTGCTCACGTGCTTCAGGATCAAAATGGAAAGAAATTAATTAGTGTTTCTACACTGTTATGCTCTTTGTTTGGTTTGTTGTCGCCTTCATTTTTCCTGTGGCTTTGTCTTATATCATGGTCTTGATTAAGTGGTGGTGGCGAGTAATGCTATTCAGCAATGTCATGAGATGAGTTTAGCTTGGTTTCATATGTTTATATGACTATTGGGGATACACTAGGTTCAATACATTTAGCGAACAAATGATATTTCTTTTGGAAACATGACACGACATTTTAATACACTAGGTTAATCATTGTAAGTGGAAAGTTTGGATTTTAGTACTTTGAAATTCAAGCATTGAGAGTCTGTGAAAAATCATGTTCATGGATTAAAATCAAAATTAGAATACCTGGAAGTAGTTATCTGTTTCTTACAGTTTTGTTTTAATCTTTATTTGACATGCTTAATATGGTTTTAAAACTATTTTAGGTCTTGGTCCCACATGCAAACTCAAGCACTGTCTAAGCTTAATGGGGGCAAACCTCGTAATTCCAGTTTTTAATGTATTACATTAGGATTAAAATGTGGTTTGATTTGCCTAGCTGCTAAAGGGAGAAAGGAGACTTTGCTGAACATGTTGCTATAGAATAAGAATTTTGTTTCTTCCACTTTATGAATGAGATTAGACAAAATGAATGCCTCTTAATGTTGTCCTATTGATGGGCTGTCGTATTATTCTCATGGTTAAATCGATAAGATTACATGTTGCGTACAGTACTAAGTGTGAGATTAATCTTTACATTCTGTATTAATTTGATAAAATTTTGCTCTATGCAATGAGTACCCTATTTATATGTATTTAGCCTTTTGATTGCTTCATGAGGGTCATTTAGGCAAGAGTGATGCTGTGAACCATGAACTAGTTTCTCTGGAGAGAGAGTTATCTACACTTTGCGAGAATGGGACAATTGATCCTTTTGGTTTGTACTTATATGGTCTTGTGTTAAAAGACAAAGGCGGTGAGAATTTGCTTGTACCGTTTTAGTGGAGTCTGCGAATAGCTACCCTTGAAACTGTAGTGCCTGGTCGGAGCTGCAGTCCTTCTGCACTACAATTGACATCTTGAATAGCCTTAATCTCAATAGCCATTGGATGAATTAGGACTTCTTTCTTGCCAGTGCTTATCAAGAACTTAGGATGCACACTGAATCATTAACAAAATATGAATATCTTCAAAGCACTTTCAGTTTCAGCAATTACATACAAGCTCAAATTGCAAAAGCACAGTACAGTTTGAGTGAATTCAAATAAGTTGAAGTGATTTGAAGAGCTTTTAAGGAATGATCCCTATTGTGTGGAAGACGTGGATATATATTCCAACATATCAAATGCAAAGGAGTGTTTCGCTGCCCTAAGTTATCTTGCACACAGGGTATTATGACTGATAAATACAGACCTGGATCTTGTTGCATTATTGGGAATTATTATAGCTTAAAGGACACTACACGACTGTTGTTGATGCATACAGACGTTTCTTGCTACTCATTGCAGAGCCCATAACAGATTTGAAGAGGCAGAGATGTATTGTACCCGTCTAATGGATTATACTAACCCAGTAAGCTTTATTTCGTTTCTTGTATTTATGGTTTTGATTGAGACTAAAACCCATTTTATGATTTTCAACACATTGAATTTAATCAGAAAAGTTGTTTATTTAGTTCACTGCCAACTGCATAATTGCAGGAGAAAGAAACTGCAAAGAGTGTGCTTCGAGGAATGAGAAGAGATCAATCTAGTTTTCCTCCAATGGATGTTGAGCACTTTCCTCCATGACTTCCCCTATTGCTTTAAAAATCCTCTGAAGCAGCTACAACAAATTCAGTTTTCTGTGTTGCAGGTAATTTTCTAGGTCTCTAATTTGTAACAGGAAAACACCTGTGTTTGTTCTCTTTTGGTGTTTGTAATGTAGCAACATGACTCAAAAAGTGATGGTTAGAAGCCTATATAATCATTTCTGAAGCAGGACAAATAAGTGGCTAGATCATATGCCTTATCAGGCATCGGAAAACAGTGTTTCTCTTGTCTGAAATTTTTGAGCTATTTTGATTGTTTTGTTCCATTCACATGATTGCCATTTCGTTCCATTTTAGATTTACAGCCCCATTAATAAACCTGTACCTTGGAAATATGATGAGTGGCAATATTAGCACCCTCTAAAACTGTGTTTACACCCCTAATTTATTATTATTATTATTTTCATAAAATTCCAATACCACCCTTATATTATAAAACAAAGAATCATCAAATTTTGAAGTTATAAAGCCATGAAAATGCTACCTGGTTTGGTGGACCAATGAGAAACCTTGGGGTGCTTTGTGCTATGGAGAATCTGCATTCATCACCAGTAAGGCCCTAATTGGATTCTTGATAATTCTTGCAATCGGGTATCGATAACGTGCTGAAACTCTTGATGGGAGAGGAGAGAAGAGTGTTTGGTAATGTGGCCATCGCTGTAATATGAAACTGAACTGCATGAACTGAACTGTTTTGGGACTCTCATCAATGGAGTTAAATGTGGTGTCCGGAGAAGCAAACAGTCTTATACTATGCATAGAAACTGTATGATCAATCTAGACTTGAAACCAGACTCCAACTGCTTGAAACTAAGCTACAACTTATTGAACTTAGAGTTCACCATTTGAATGGGAATTTGTTGAACCATCACTCCTATTTGCCTTGCTTCATGCTAAACCCTATATGCCGCTGCAAACCTGAGCTTTTAAGATGCTGAATCTTGGATTTGGATCCTCTATACATACTTTATTTTAGTTTCTTATTAGATGTAGTTTAGTTAATAACTTAAAAATGAGTAAAAGGATATTAATATTTTTATGAAAATTATGTTAATAATTTAATATAAGGGTAACATTGGAATTTTACGAAAAAAAATTGAATTAGGGGTGTAAATAGAGTTTTGGGGGTGGGGGGCACTATCGCTAATCAAATATGATTCTCTCATAATGTTTTGTCAGGAGGATTCTTTAATGTTCTTACATCTTGAACGTGGAAAGTTCATTATAGTAATTTTTCTTTAATCTTCTTACTTCTTGAACAATTATAAAGGGACAAGCCTTGGTCGACTTTGTTGCTGAATTCTCGGGGATAAAAGAAAATCAACTAGCCAAGTGTCAGTTTAGTAGCTAAAGAGCTCCCTCTTTGGGAGTTGTACATGCACGGACATGGTTCCAAAAATCACTATTGGCTAATTGATCGGTAAGATTGTAGTTAGCAATTTATTGGTTATTTGGCGAGCAATTGGTGATTAATTGATGAGTATTGTTTTAGGAAAAAAATTATTATTTTTGAAATTTGAAGCATAAACTGATATTTTTTAAATATTTGTGGCTAAAACTCAAATATTGGTGTAATTTTATCGAACCTTAGGGGGGTTGTGTAATTTCCCCTAAACACACACACACACACACACACACACACACACACACACACACACATATATATATATATATATAAACACACAAACTCTAACATTTTCTCACCATAGCACTCTTCTTCTTTGCTCTTTTCTTCTTCTTCTTCTTCTTTCGATCACTATCTGAACCCACCCAAGCTCAACCATGCTCCATCCGAACTTAATTGCAACCACCCATCCAAGCTCAAGTTGACTAAGACACACCTACCAATTGGTCAACGAAAAGTTCTGACCCAACAAGAAGCCAACTCCGACCCATTCGAAGGTAAATTTCGCCCAAACTTCCCATTTTCATTTGGATTTTGAGTTTTTTTGGGTTTTTCTTGAATAATTTATGATGGTTTTTGTGGTGGTTAGCAAGTAGGACCTTTGATCTAAAGGTTATCGAACTGGCAGAGTGCCAGTCAATGATTTATCAAGGAAATATCGCCGTTAATCGGTGATTTTTGAAACAATGTGCACAAATCATCTAATGAAGGAAAGGCAGAAGCAAAAGTGCTCTTGGGTAGCCTAAACGAATAAAAGGTACACTGTGCACCCTGATTTAATTTCAAGGCATCAAACAATGAGGCAGAGTATGATGCCTTGTTGGTAGGCCTAAGATTAGCTCGAGAGCTAGGAGTTACAGGTATCAGAATTTATAGTGATTCATAATTGGTTGTACAACAAGTTAGGAAGGACGACCAAGCTCGTGGGACTAGAATGATTGTCTACTTACAGGAAGTCATGAAAATCCTTGAACGGTTTGTTCAATATGATATCCAGTATGTTCTATGTGCGCAAAACTCTCATGCGAATGTTTTGGCAAAGCAAGCCATGACGAAGGACATTGATCTATTAGACATCATACTAGTGGACTACTTTCCTAAGCCTAGTATCAAAATTGAGGAGACGTAACTCATCGACCCATTAGTGGTGATAACCACCTCTCTGTACTTCTAAATGACCTCGATCATCGATTACTTGGTGGATGAAATACTACCAAAAAACAATACTAAAGCTCGTAGGTTGCGTGTAAGAGTTGCTCAGTATGTCATTTATGGTGATATACTTTTCAAAAAAGGATTCACCACTCTGTTTTGAAGGTGTATCGATGGAGAAGCAACAATGTTCGTGTTGCGAGATATACATGCAGGTCATTGCGAAAATCATGTTAGGGGCCTATCACTAGCCCACAAAGCTCTTCGACAAGGATATTATTGGCTTACCATGAAGTAGGATGCTTTAAACTTGGTAAAAAGATGTGACATGTTAGAAATTCACTATAATACCACGAGCTTCTACGTCCCTGCTATAGTCAACGATCAGCCCCTAGCCCTTTGCAATTTGGGGCATTAACTTGATTGGACCGTTACCTAAAGCTCATGGAAATTGTAGGCATGCTCTAGTCGTAGTTGATTATTTTACTAAGTGGGTTGAAGCAGAAGCTCTAAGTCATATTGCAACTGAACAAATAGAGAAATTTGTCTGGAGTAAGATTATTTGTCGTTTTGCTGTCCTACAACAGATTGTCTTGATCATATGATAGAGAGCAAAATGAGGAACTCTTGGCAAGGGATCTCGACCTACTAGATGAAAAGAGAGAAGCTGGACAATTGAGAATAGTTGTCTACCAACATAAGGTAGCTCACTATTAAAACAAGAAGATCAAAGAATAATGGTTCACAAAAGGCTTTGGCCCTAAAGCAGCTACTATCGATCAAGGGACCTTTGAGGAGTGCTCAAACCTAGTTAGGAGGAACCTTATATCATCGCTGATGACCTTCAAAATGGAGCATACCATCTGCTTGAACCTAATAGGACAAAGGTGCCATAAGCATAGAACATCGAGCACCTCAAAAAATATTATCTTAGATCTAACTATGAACTTGTTTTAATTATAAAATGCTTTAATTGAAGGGAAATTTACGATTTTAATTCGAATGCGGAAACGTGAATTTTAAAAAATTTTCAAACAAAACATGCCCGATCGATGCTAGTAATAACGATTCAATAATTAAATTAATAAGATCGAATCTTACCTTGCATGAAGATTGAATTGATACCTTTTGATTCGCAGATTCTTCACCACCTGATCTTCCTTGCTATGACTCTTCACAAAAGAAACTGTGTGTGGGCACAATCTTTTTTAAGATCCTTTTGAAGTAGATGGTTATTTGGTGATTCTTCATCAATGGAAATTTTTAGTTCAAGTAGCCAAAAAATTCTCTCTACCACCATTAATCTTATCAATCATAAAAACATCTTTTTATATATATTGGTAAACTAGAGCACTTCTTATTTAACAAGGAATCCAAATTTCTATTTTAAATTGAAAGACTTAATTCATATCCAATATGGAATCAAATTCCTTATTGGATTAGAATTCTATTCTTTTAATTTAATATGGAATCTAATTCCCATTAAATTAAAACTCTTTTAATATAATTTAAATGGAATCTTATTCCAATTAAAATTATTATTTCCATTAATTAATTAAATGATTATTTCATTAAATTAAATGATTCTAAATCATAATTAATTTAATGACATCATTTATAATTGAACCCATGACCTCTACAAATAATTAAATAATTAACCATTAATTAAATAATTATAAATATTTAAATAATCAAATATTTAAATATTTTTTGAACATGTACATAAATTTATATGTACATCAATAATCGGACAATCCAATTATATTCTTCAACTTGTTTCTTTATGTGGTTGTGAGCTAGCAAGGGGACCAAATGGACCTACAATTTGAGCTCCAATAATATCGGAATTATTAATTAAACTCTTTAGTTAATAATTCACTATTATTAAACTTAAAGTTACTCCGCTAAAAACTTAAGGTTGCACTCTCAAAATTGTAGATGTTTTACACAATCTGAATTTTCAGTGTCCATCAATTTAATCATTTCATATGATCCGATCCTCCACGAGTAGTTCATAATTAGAGCTAGGTTATTAAAATCCGTTATACCTCTCTAATTATATCTTGTTCCTTTAAGTACCATTAATTCTCTAATGAACAATATATCCATAACAACTTATGAATTTTATCTTTCCATTTACTCATAAACAGAAAGTTGAGCGCTCTTATTGTTCAAGACCCAAATCAACACTTAAGGGAACTACTCATCTACTTCTTACAAGAAAGAGTGAATTCCACTATTGTGTAGAATGTTCCCAGCCACTTATTAAATCACATCTCCAAAGTACGAAGCATATTGACCGTAAATCTATAACAGTCTCACCCATATAAATCAAAAGATATGACCCAACAAATAGGAGTCCATAAAACACTCAGGATTAAGATCAATCCATATATGATCATCTACTTGATAAAAAAGAATTTCTTTGTTTAATGGATATTAATAAGAATTCATTTTATCATGGTCCAGTCCTATATAATCTCTATTATATAAGTGCCTCCATTTTCATATCATCATATGAACAATCCAGGATAAGATCATCGTATCAAATACGAAATAGGACCGCAACTATAGATTTACCACAAACAAAGTACCCAGCTTTGTTTGCTTTCTACGGACTCTTTAGATTACTAATCTCAAACTAAATCCTCTTGTTTATAACACTTATATACTTAATTTGAGACTACATAAGTAATCATGGATGTTACATGATATTCGTATGAAGCAAACATTTCATAAATGCACATTATTTGAATAAAATAAACTTTATTTATTTATAATTTATTTAAACGTTTACAAATTACAAGCTCTTAGGCACAATGCCTAACAGAATAGACATGGCACAAGTCCATAAAATTCGGAGGAAAGTGGCAGTTGGTCTTGCCAAAGGGAAAGAAATTGCAAGGAGAATAAAAGATTTTGGTCCAATGTGTATTTAGGAATTGAGATATTTAAATAAATAAATAAATATATATATATATTTTTTTGTAAGATTTGAAATCCTAATTGAGATTTATTGTTAACTTGAGGAGGGGAGAAAATTAGGAACATAGTTTTAGTATTATTAATTTTATTAAAAAAAAAAATTTATTAATAGAATTTGGGACAATTGGATTTTGGATGACTTTTCTATGATTACACATTATTAAGTTGGTAAGCCTTGTGACAGATATTTAAAATTTAAAACTTCAATTAAGGTTTTGTTTTGAGTAAAACTTATTCATCTAACGATTTTTTCTTTTCTTTTTCTATTTCTTTTTGTTCTCAATACATATAAATGATTTCTCACAAATCAACTGGTTATATCTTTAGTCATAAAAATGTTTAGAATACATTCAAAGCACTATACTTAAATTGATTATTTGTAATAAATTTAAGATTTTTCAAGAGGATTACTTAAAATCAACAGTTGAGAAAAACCTTGAAGGTCTTTTAGGTGATTTAGAGTGTTGAGTTAAGGATACAATAGATGATGTTACATTGCATTTGTATGGAACAAAAGAAGTTAGGTCAAAGGCAGATTATGATTTTAGAAACTATCCTTTCCTCTTCAAGGCTCTATTTTTAAAGGCAGTTTATGATGTTACGTTGGTGTGCTAATGATCGTATTCAAGATTGTGTTTTAAAGCCCTTCCTTACATTTTCCCCTATTTTTCTCTTTTTATTTATTATTAATTATTTACTTTTATTTTTTGTATTCTCCTTGTGCATCTACAATCTTTTTGTTTGAAGCAAAATCATCCAAATATAATCAAAAGTATAACATAATAAAGTTTAAGCAGTTATTATGATTTTGTTTTGGCCTTTCTTACAACCTAGAAAAATGTTTTAGCTACAATTATCATTTTGTTTATGCTATAAATACTAATTATATCACGAACCTCAAGAATAATATAAATTAGGGATATTATGAAAAACCCCTTTGAAAAGCAAATAATCAAAAATTACACCCAATTTTCATTTTATTAAGTGAACCGCCCCCTTGCTGTAAAAAAAAAAAAACCGATCGGTGTTAACATTTAAGGGTAAAATGATAATTTAATAAAATAATTAAAATTTTAAAATGAAAAAAATTATAAAAAAATTAAAATTAAAAAAAAAAATTTCTTATCATCATCCTCAATTTACAAAATCAACACATCAATCCAAAATCCTAAACATAAAAAACACATTACTAACGTCATCCAAAACTAATGGAACCAACATTACAAACAACAATCCCAAAATACCAAAACAATTTAAAAACATCAAAATCCAATCAACCAAAAACAACTAAGAAAAACAAACCACAATTAACCCAGTCAAATCAACCCAAAACTGAGTTCGAATCCAAACCCAGTTATGGGTTCCATTGAACCCAGATCTGGGTTCGATTCGAACCCAGATAAGAAGAAGAGCAGAAGAAGAAGAAAAGAAGAAGAAGACGAGCAGAAGAAGAAGAATCAAACCCTAAGAAGAACAAGAGCAGAAAAAGAAGAAAAAGAAGAAGAAGAAGAGTTCTAGATGAAGAAGAAGAAGACGAGCAGAAGAAGAAGAAGAAGAAGATGAGCAAAAGAAGAAGAAGAGCAGAAGTAGAAGAAGAAGAAGAGAGAGTGGAAAGAGAGACGAAAGACTTTTGTGTGAAGAGGATTTTTTTTTTTTTTTTTTTTATATCTGTTATTTTTTATTAATATTTTAACTAATTAATAATTTAAAAGGATATTTTAGCTATTTCATAAGTTTGAAGGGTATAAGAGGAATTTTATAGGATATGATAAGGGTATTTTGGTCATTTCACTATTTCGGATGGAAAATGTTAACATTTTGGATGGAAAGCTAACGGCAGGGGGCAGTTCACCTAATAAAATGAAAATCCGGTGTAATTTTGATTATTTTGCTTTTCAAGGGGGTTTTTCATAATATCCCTATAAATTATTAAGAGTTCAGTTTTCTATACATATATATATATATATATATATATAACAATCATGCAAAACTAAGTACAACACAACACAATTGAAGTAATTGTATAAAAAATTATTTAACTATAATTTAAAAAATTCATTTGAGTAACCTGACAAATTTATCGAGCACCCAATGTTGTCATTGTTACCTTATTAATTGAACACTCTCTTCTAATAAGAGATGACCTTGATTCATTCTTACCGATTGCAAATGTAGATTTCTTAGGGGAAGAAAGTAATGTTTCATTGCTTAACATGAGAACTATGTTTGACATGCTTGGTTTGTCATCTATGTTATCTTGTATGCATAAAAGCCTGACATGGATACACCTCAAAACTTCATTTGTTGGACATGAATCAGCTATGCATAAGTCAACTATCTCTAGTGCCTTACCAACTCTCTAGAGTTCCCATGTCTTATTTTCGATATTACATGAAAAAAAAAAAAAACAAATGTAAGCAGCAAACCAATGCTTATAAGTTGCAAATGACAAAAATTGGAAACAACTTACATATTGTATCAAATATGAGAATGAATCATCATGAAAAAAGTTCGTTCTCTTCTTGCCACTTATGATCTCTAATATTATGACTCCAAAACTGAAAATGTCTGATTTTGTGGAAAAGAGACCACCTAGTGCATATTCAGGTAACATATAACCACTACAAGCATATAAATTATTGATCTCCGTTACAACATATTCCTAGATTAGTTTTCATTTCATATTTAGGTTATATAAAAAAAAATGTCAACAATTGAAAAAGTTCAATGATAAGTATGTTTTGTATTAACTTACTAAGTTCTGACAACTCTTTTGGTTTTTTCTTGGGTTTCATCCGCTCCATATATTCCTACAGTACCAAATCTGAGATTTTGGATTTCATCTCTCTATCTAAAAGAATATTACTAGTTTAAGATCTCTGTGAATAATTCTTAATCTTGAATCTTGATGAAGATAAAAAATTCCTCGAGCAATTCCTAAAATTATATCACAACACATTTTCCAATCCAGTAATAGCTTTCTTGATTGATCTACTTCAAGAATATATCTTAGAAAGAATATACATAGAAACTATACAAATATCAAATGCATAATTAAGGAGTAGTCATACCAAAAATGAAGTAGTCCAAGCTTTTGTTTGGCATAAATTCATAGATTAATATCTTTTCATCTTTCTCCGTGCAATAACCTAAGAGCCTTACTAGATTTTTATGTTGAAGTTTTGCTACTAGTAAGACCTCGTTTTTAAATTCTGAGATTCCTTGTCCTGAATTTTTTAATAATCTTTTGACAGCTATCTCTGTCCATTAGACAAGGACCCTGGAATATAGACTGAAATATACTTATATTAGTTTTGAAATTACCAACCATGGTTTAAACATGGTTAGTGGCTCAACATAGAAAATGCATATAGGAGCGAAAAGCTCAAATCAAGGTAGAAGGGACTAAAAGGTATGATGAACACTCAAGACGAAAGTTATAGTTTTAATTGCCAAAGAATATGGACGAACAAAATTTTACATTGAGAAATTGATTAAAAAGCTTCTCTAACAAGAGAATTTTAATCACCAAAAGTGCTAGAAGACAAAGATAAGCCCTTATTAGTATATAACTATTGTTCTTATGGCAGAGGAAAAAAAATACCTTATAAACTAGGCCAAAACCTCCTTGTCCAAGTCAATTTGCCAAAGAAAAGTTATTGTTGCAGATATCACAGTACGTAGTTAAATGAAGTCAATTCGATATTCTCACTTTCACCACTATCATTAGTAGAGTCCTTGTGTTTAGAAGGAACTTCCCGCCAAATCCAAAACCAACCTATGATGATGCTTTTGTTTCTTCTTTCCTGTATTCAAGTAATTAATTTACACATACAGAGCAATTATTCAACATTCTTATGTATTCTCATGTCCTAGCTTTTTGTATTTCCACATAAATTACTTCTCAGATAGGGGAAAACAGTAGCTATAGTGAAGGCATAAGTAAAGTCATTTCAGGTCCTATGTTTGTCCTAACTGCAACAAGGACCATGCTATCCGACTGTTCACAAATTAATAGTGATGCAAACCTTAGTTCAGCATACTAGAATAAGATGTATAATTATAGCTAATTTGAATTACCTTTAGGACGCCTTCTCCAGAAGTAATGAAAGCACACGGCTGCCAGAATGATTTCCACAATCACAGGAAAAATAATAAATGCTAGTCTACTTTTGGTTTGCTAGAATGTGACTTGAAACTTTCCAGGCATCTGCAATTGGAATTTCAAATTTTTTATTCAGATTAGTTAGGCTCAAGCAATTTCAAACAGATGTTACTTTATAAAACCTGAGGATCTGAGCCTAGATAAAGATTAGATGATTTACTAGCTTTGTGTGGTTAAAATGCTAATCAGGTTTTGAGTGCCCATTACAATTTGACTAAACTTTATCTTATCCAATTTTGGAACCAAATACTAAACAATATAGCTTATGCAACATAGAAATAGGTTACTAATATTGAATAAGAGATAAGCAGAAGAAACGATGAATAGATAAAAATTAATCAGTGTTTCTACACTGTTATGCTCTTTTATTTGGTTTGTTGTCGCCTTCATTTTCCTGTGGCTTTGTCTTATATCATGGTCTTGATTAAGTGGCAGTGGCTAGTAATGCTATTCAAGCAATGTCATGAGATGAGTTTAGCTTGGTTCATATGTTTATATGACTACTGAGGATACACTAGGTTCAATAGATTTAGCGAACAAATGATATTTCTTTTGGAGACATGACACAACATATTTAATACACTAGGTTAATCATTATAAGTGGAAAGTTTGGATTTTAGTACTTTGTAATTCAAGCATTGAGAGTCTCTGTGAAAAATCATGTCCATGGATTAAAATCAAAATTAGAATACCTAGAAGTAGTTATCTGTTTCTTGCAGTTTTGTTTTAATCTTTATTTGACATGGATATTATGGTTTTAAAACTATTTTTAGGTATTGGTCACGCATGCAAACTCAAGCAGTCTAAGCTTATGCAGCTTAATGGGGCAAACCTCGTAATTCCAGTTTTTATATATTACATTAGGTTTAAAATGTGGTTTGATTTGCCTGCTGCTAAAGGGAGCAATTGATCCTTTTGGTTTGTACTTATATGGTCTTGTGTTAAAAGACAAAGGCAGTGAGAATCTTGCTCGTACAGTTTTTAGTGGAGTCTGTGAATAGCTGCCCTTGGAATTGGAGTGCCTGGTAGGAGCTGCTGTCCTTGTGCACTATGATTGGCATCTTGAGTAGACTTAATCTCAATAACCATCGGATGAAGGACTTCTTTCTTGCCTGTGCCTTATCAAGAGCATAGGATCCACAGTGAATCAATAAAAAAATATGAAAATCTTTAAAGCACTTTCAGTTCAGCAATTACATACAGACTCAAATTGCGAAGGTACAGTACAGTTTGAGAGAATTTGAACTAGTTGAAGTGATATTGAAGAGCTTTTAAGGAATTATCCCTATCGCGTGGAAGACGTGGATATATA
Source organism: Nephelium lappaceum (assembly GCA_021234005.1). Lineage (NCBI taxonomy): Eukaryota > Viridiplantae > Streptophyta > Magnoliopsida > Sapindales > Sapindaceae > Nephelium > Nephelium lappaceum. The sequence goes on from JAIZFV010000570.1 coordinate 216,822, forward strand.
TTCCAACATATAAAATGCAAAGGAGTGTTTCGCCGCCCTAAGTTATCTTGCACACCGGGTGTTTATAACTGATAAATACAGGCCTGGATCTTGTTGCATTATTGGGAATTATTATAGCTTAAAGGGGCAGTATGAGAAGTCAGTAGTGTCTTTTAGGAGGGCAAACAAACTGAATAAAAATTATTTGTCAGCATGGACACTACACAACTGTTGTTGCTGCATATAGACGTTTCTTCCTACTCATTGCAGAGCCCATAACAGATTTGAAGAGGCAGAGGTGTATCGTACCCGTCTAATGGATCATACTAACCCAGTAAGTTTTGTTTCGTTTCTTGTATTTATGGTTTTGATTGAGACTAAAAACCCATTTTATGATTTTCAACACATTGAATTTAATCAGAAAAGTTGTTTATTTAGTTCACTGCCATGTGCATAATTGCAGGAGAAAGAAACAGCAAAGAGTATGCTTCGAGGAATGAGAAGGGATCACTCTAGTTTTCCTCCAATGGATGTTGAGCACTTTCCTCCATGACTTCCCCTATTGCTCATAGAAGTTAAAAATCCCCCTGAAGCAGCTACAACAGATTCAGTTTTCTGTGTTGCAGGTAATTTTCTAGGTCTCTAATTTGTAACAGGAAAACGCCTGTGTTTGTTCTTCTTTGGTGTTTGTAATGTAGCAACAGGACTCAAACAGTGATGGTTAGAAGCCTATGTAATCATTTCTGAAGCAGGACAAATAAGTGGCTAGATCATATGCCTTATCAGGCATCCGAAAACAGTGTTTCTCCTGCCTGAAATTTTCGAGCTATTTTGATTGTTTTGTTCCATTCACATGATTCCCATTTCGTTCCATTTTAGATTTACAGCCCCATTAATAAACCTGTACCTTGGAAATATGATAAATGGAAATATTAGCACCTTCTAAAACTGTGTTTACACCCCTAATTTATTATTATTATTTTTTCATAAAATTCCAATACCACCCTTATATTATAAAACAAAGAATCATCAAATTTTGAAGTTATAAAGCCATGAAAATGCTACCTGGTTTGGTGGACACAGGAACGAGAAACTATATGTTTGCAAGAGCATTGGTCTATATGTGTGTGTTTACATTGCGGACCAATGAGAAACCTTGGGGCTGCTTTGTGCTATGGAGAATCTACATTCATCACCAGTGAGGCCCTAATCGGATTCTTGATAATTCTTGCAATTGGGTATCGATAACGTGCTGAAACTCTTGATAGGAGAGGAGAGGAGAGTGTTTGGTAATGTGGGTCATCGCTGTAATATGAACTGAACTGTTTTGGGACTCTCATCAATGGAGTTAAATGTTGTGTCCGGAGAAAGCAAACAGTCTTATACTATGCATAGAAACTGTATGATCAATCTAGACCTTGAAATCGGACTCCAACTGCTCGAAACTAAGCTACAACCGATTGAACTTAGAGTTCACCATTTGAATGGGAATTTGTTGAATCATCACTCCCTGTTTGCCTTGCTCATGCTAACCCTATATGCCGCCTGCAAGCCCGAGCTTTTTAGATGCTGAATCTTGGATTTGGATCCTCTATACATACTTTATTTTATTTTCTTATTAGATGTAGTTTAGTTACTAACTTAAAAATGAGTAAAAGGATATTAATATTTTTATGAAAATTATGTTAATAATTTAATATAAGGGTGACATGAATTTTACGAAAAAAAATTAAATTAGGGGTTGTAAATAGAGTTTTGGGGTGGGGGGGCACTATCGCTACCAAATATGATTCTCTCAGGTGTTTTGTCAGGGGGATTCTTTAATGTTCTTACATCTTGAATGTGGAAAGTTCGTTATAGTAATTTTTCTTTAATCTTCTTACTTCTTGAACAATTATAAAGGGACAAGCCTTGGTCGACTTTGTGTTGAATTCTAGGGGATAAAAGAAAAATCAACTAACAAGTGTCAGTTTAGTAGCTAAAGAGCTCCCTCTTTAGGAGTTGTACATGCACGGATATGGTTCCAAAAATCGCTACTCGCTAATCGATTGGTAAGATAACAATTAGTAATTTATTGGTTATTTGGCAAGCAATTGGTGATTAATTTATGAGTATTGTTTTAGGAAAAATATTATTTTTTGAAATCTGAAGCATAAACTGATATTTTTTTTAAATATTTGTGGCTAAAATTAAGATATTGGTGTAATTTTATCAAACCTCAGGGGGGTTTGTGTAATTTACCCTAACATATATATATATATATATATAAACACACAAACTCTAACATTTTCTCACCATTGCACTCTTCTTCTTTACTCTTTTCTTTTTCTTCTTCTTTTGATCACTATCTGAACCTGCCAAGCTCAACCATGCTCCATCCAAACTTAATTGCAACCACCCATCCAAGCTCAAGTAGACTAAGACACACCTACCAATTGGTTGACGAAAGTTTTGACCCAACAACAAGCAACTTCGTCGACCCATTCGAAGGTAAATTCACCCAAACTCCCCATTTTCATTGGATTTTGAGTTTTTTGGGTTTTTCTTGAATAATTTATGGTGGGTTTTATGGTGGTTAGCAAGTAGGACCTCTGATCTAAAGGTTATCGAATTGGCAGAGTGCCAGTCAATGATTTATAAAGGAAATATCGTCGTTAATCGGTGATTGTTTGGAACAATGTGCACAAATCATCTAAGGAAAGGCAGAAGCAAGAGTGTTCTTAGGTAGCCTAAATGAATGAAAGAATACACTATGCACCCTGATTTTATTTCAAGGCATCAAACAATGAGGTAGAGTATGATGCCTTGTTGGTAGGCCTAAGATTAGCTCGAGAGCTAGGAGTTATAGGTATAGAATTTATAGTGATTCCTAATTGGTTGTACAACAAGTTAGGAAGAACGACTAAGTTCGCGGGACTAGAATGATTGTCTACTTACAGGAAGTGATAAATCCTTGAATGGTTTGTTCAATATGATATACAGTATGTTCTATGTGCGCAAAACTCTCATGCGAATGTTTTGGCAAAGCAAGCCATGACGAAGGACATTGATCTATTAGACATCATACTAGTGGACTACTTTCCTAAGCTAGCATCAAAATTGAGGAGACGTAACTCATCGACTCATTAGTGGTGATAATTACCTCTCCGTACTCCTAAATGACCTAGATCATCGATAACTTGGTGGATGAAATACTACCAAAAGACAATAATAAGTTCGAAGGTTGCGTGTGAGAGTTGCTCAGTATGTCATTTATGGTGATATACTTTTCAAAAAAGGATTCACCACTCTTTTTTAAGGTGTATTGATGGAGAAGCAACAATGTTTCGTGTTGCAAGATATACATGCAGGTCATTGCGAAAATCATGTTAGAGGGCTATAACTAGCCTAAAAAGCTCTTCGACAAGGATATTTTGGCTTACCATGAAGCAGGACGCTCTAACTTGGTAAAAAAGATGTGACATGTGAGAAATCACAATAATACCACAAGCTTCTACGTCCCTGTTTTGGTCAATGATCAGCCCCTGGCCCTTTACAATTTGGGGCATTAACTTGATTGGACCATTACCTAAAGCTCATGGAAATTGGTAGCATGCTCTAGTCGTAGTTGATTATTTTACTAAGTGAGTTGAAGCAGAAGCTCTAAGTCATATTGCAACTGAACAAATAGAGAAATTTGTCTGGAATAAAATTATTTGTCATTTTTGCTATCCTACAACAGATTGTCTTGATCATATGATAGAAGCAAAATGAGGAACTCTTGGCAAGGGATCTCGACCTACTAGATGAAAAGAGAGAAGCTGGACAATTGAGAATAGTTGTCTACCAACATAAGGTAGCTCGGTTATTAAAACAAGAAGATCAAAGAATAATGGTTCACAAAAGGGCTTTGGCCCTAAAATAGATACTACCTCAATCAAGGGACCTCTGAGGAGTGCTCAGACCTAGCTAGGAGGAACCTTATATCATCGCTAAAGACCTTCAAAATGGAGCATACCATCTGCTTGAACCCAATAGGACAAAGGTGCACAAATATAACATTGAGCACCTCAAAAATATTATCCTTAGATCTAACTATGAACTGTTGTTAATTATAAAATGCTTTAATAAGGGTCATGTGTTTTTAGCAACTAACAAAGTTTCTTGTTCAAATTAAATTGCATGTGAACTATAAAACTTTGGGAATTCGAATGGGTTAAGGTTAACTTGGATATGTTTATCCTGGAACACGTTTGGCTTGCCGATTGATCATTGAAATCACCACCCTATAGTAGCCGAGACACAATGCTAACCAACAATGAATACACATGACACTAGCTTGTAAAAATTTGGATGATAGTAGTTGGCGGTTCTAGAAGGATATGACAGTATCTCGTCTCTATACTAATTTGCCAAATATAAGAGACAGATCCACAATCGGCTTGCTTATTAGATTGCTACACAAGCAGATGATTCCAGAGTGTGGCTTCACAAGTGGGTCACACCCTTTATAGAATAACAAACTTATGGCGACACCATGTGGATCACAGAGATATGACAACACCCCATTCCTCCACATCCCTATAGGGCAAGACTACATTCCGTTGAGGGTTTTACCTATATGAATTACATGACACAAGCCCTATAAAAATTCTAAGGATGTAATACCATAAAATCCAACATGAATAGACATGGCTCAAGTCCATAAAATTTGGAGGAAAATGGCAGTTGGTCTTGCCAAGGGGAAAGAAATTGCAAAGAGATAAAAGATTGTGTCGAATGTGTATTTAGGAATTGAGTTTGTTTAAATAAATAAAATTTGTTTGGTAAGATTTAAAATCCTAATTGAGATTTATTGATTTTAGGATAACCTGAGGAAGGGAGGAAAATTAGGAACATAGTTTAGTATTATTAATTTATAAATATATATATATATTAATAGAATTTGGGACCAGTTGGATTTTGGATGACTTTTCTTTGATTACACATTGTTAAGTTGGTAAGCTTTGTGACAGATAATTAAAATTTAAAACTTCAATTAAGGTTTTGTTTTGAGTCACACTTATTCATCTAATGGTTTTTTCTTTTCTTTTTCTATTTCCTTTTGTTCTCATACATATAAATGATTTCTCACAAATCAAGTACTTATATATTAGTCATAAAAATGTTTAGAATACATCAAAGCACTATACTTAAATTGATTATTTGTAATAAATTTAAGATTTTTCATGAGGATTACTTAAAATTAACAGTTGCGAAAGACCCTGAAGGTCTTTTAGATGACTTACAATGTTGAGTTACGGATACAATAGATGATGTTACATTGCATTTTATGGAATAAGAAGAAGTTAGTTCAAAGACAGATTATGATTTCAGAAACTATCCTTACATCTTCAAGGCTCTATTTTTAAAGGCAGTTTATGATGTTACGTTGCTGTGTTAATGATCATGTTCAAGATTGTATTTTAACGCCTTCCTTACATTTTCCCCTATTTCTCCCTTTTTAATTTTAATTTTAATTTTTTGTTTGTGTATTGTCCTTGTGCATCTACATCTTTTTGTTTGAAGCAAAATCATCCAAATATAACCAAGAGTATAACATAATAAGTTTAAGCAATTATTATGATTTTGTTTTAGCCTTCCTTACACCTTAGAAATGTTTTTAGCTATAATCATCATTCTGTTATGCAGTATATATTAATTATATCATGGGACCTCTGAGCTCAAGAATAATATAAATTATTAAGAGTTCAGTTTTCTGTACATATATAAATAACAATCGTGCAAAAGAAAGTACAACACAATACAATTGAAGTTATCGTGTAAAAAATTATTTAACAATAATTTAAAACTATATTTGAGTAACCTAGCAAATTTATCGAGCACTAAATGTTGTCATTGTTACCTTATTAATTGAACACCTCTTCTAATAAGAGATGACCTCGACTCATTCGTACCGATTGCAAATATAGATTTCTTGGGAGAAGAAAGTATTGTTTCATTGCTTAACATGAGAACTATTTTCGACCATGCTTGGTCTGTCTTCTACGTTATCTTGCACGCATAAAAAGCCCAACATGGATGCACCTCAAAACTTCATTTGTTGGACATGAATCAGCTATACATGAGTCAACTAATCGCTAGGCCTTACCAACTCTCCAGAGTTCCCATGTCTTATTTCCAATATTACATGAAAATGAAAATAAATGTAAGCAACAAACCATATTTATAAGTTGCAAATGACAAAAATTGGCAACAACTTACATATTGTATCAAATATGAGAATGAATCATCATGAAAAAGCTCGTTCTCTTCTTGCCGCTTATGATCTCCAATATTATGACTCCAAAACTGAAAATGTCTGATTTTGTGGAAACAAATACCACCTAATGCATATTCAGGTGACATATAACCACTGCAAAGCATATAAATTATTGGTCTCCGTTACAATATATTCTTAGAGTAGTTTTCACTTCATTTTTAGGTTATATAAAAGAAAAATGTTAGCAATTGAAAAAGCTCAATGATAAGTATGTTTGTTATTAACTTACTAAGTTCCAACAACTCTTTTGGTTTTTTCTTGGGTTTCATCCCCTTTGCATATTCTTGCAATACCAAAATCTGAGATTTTGGGTTTCATCTCTTCATCTAAAAGAATATTACTAGTTTTAAGATCTCTGTGAATAATTCTTAATCTTGAATCTTGATGAAGATAAAGAATCCCTCGAGCAATTCCTAAAATTATATCGAAGCGCATTTTCCAATCCAATAATAGCTTTCTTGATTGATCTGCTTCAAGTATATATCTTAGAAAGAATAGACATAGAAACTATACAAATATCAAGTCATAATTAAGGAGTAGTCATACCAAAAATGAAGTAGTCCAAGCTTTTGTTTGGCATAAATTCATAGATTAATATATTTTCATCTTTCTCCATGCAATAACCTAAGAGTCTTACTAGATTTTTATGTTGAAGTTTTGCTACTAGTAAGACCTCGTTTTTGAATTCTGAGATTCCTTGTCCTGAATTTTTTGATAATCTTTTGACGGCTATCTCCTGTCCATTAGACAATTGACCCTGGAATATGGACCAAAATACTTATTTTAGTTTTTAAATTACCAACCATGCTTTAAACATGGTTAGAGACTCAACATAGAAAATGCATATAGGAGCAAAAAGCTCAAATCAAGGTAGAACGAAAGAAAAGGTACGATGAACACCTAAGATGAAAGTTATAGTTCTAATTGCCAAAGAATATGGATGAAGAAAATTTTACATTAAGAAATTGATTAAAAAGCTTCTCTCAAAAGAGAATTGAAATCACTAAGAGTGCTAGAAGACAAAGACAAGCCCTTATTAGTATATAATTGTTGTTATTATGGCAGAGGAAAAAAAATACCTTGTAAACTGGGCCAAAACCTCCTTGTCCAAGTCTATTCGCCAAAGAAAAGTTATTTGTTACAGATATCACAGTACGTAGTTCAAACAAAGTCAATTCTGTATTCTCACTTTCACCACTATCATTAGTAGAGTCCTTATGTTTAGAAGAACTTCCCGCCAAATCCAAAACCAAACTATGATGCTTTTGTTTCTTCTTTCCTGTATTCAAGTAATTAATTTACACATACAGAGCAATTATTCAGCATTCTTATGTATTCTCATGTCCTTGCTTTTTGTATTTTGACATAAATTACTTCTCAGAAATTAGCGGAAAACAATAACTATAGTTAATGCATAAGTAAAGTCATTTCAGGTTCTATGTTTGTCCTAACTGCAACAAGGACCATGCTATCCGACTGCTTAAAAAATAATAGTGATGCAAACCTTAGTTCAGCATATTAGAATAAGATGTATAATTATAGCTAATTTGAATACCTTTAGCACGCCTTCTCCAGAAGTAATGAAAGCACACGGCTGCCAGAATGATTTCCACAATCACAGGAAAAATAATAAATGCTAGTCTACTTTTTGTTGCTAGAATGTGTCTTGAAACTTTCCAGGCATCTGCAGTTGGAATTTCAAAATTTTTATTCAGATTAGTTAGGCTCAAGCAATTTCAAAGAGATGTTACTTTATAAAAACCTGAGGATCTGAGCCTAGATAAAGATTAGATGATTTACGCTTTTGTGTGCTTAAACTGCTAATCAGGTTTTGAGTGCCCATTACAATTTGACTAAACTTTATCTTATCCAATTTTGAAACCAAATACTAAACAATATAGCTTATGCAACATAGAAATAAGCTACTACTATTGAATAAGAGATAAGCAAAAGAAACGATGAATAGATAAAAATTTATATACCTAGCTCCACAGCATCAACTCTTATGTAAAAATCTTGTCCATCTTCATAGTCTTTCATGTCCCTTAACTCACCATACCATGTTATGCACCATTGTCCGCTTTCATTACCATCAACAATAGCATACCCTGTACAGTTGCAACTCTTCAAGCACTTTCTCTCACACTCCTGTAAGCTCATATTACTATAAACGGTAGAATTTCTGGCATCTGGTAACTTCACATGTTCCAGTCTCGCAAAACCCTCCCCATCACCTTTGCCACAGCCATCCTGTTTCCTTGTTTCCACACATGGTAGGTACCAGCTTTGCGGATTCAAGGGTTCAAACCCAGGCAGACATGTACAATGTGCCGCCGTATCCCCATTGCAAATCGCATTTGCACCACATCGTGCATACTCATCACACAAGTTCCCAGGCAGAACCCCCAATTTTATCCATCTCTGGCTCTCATGCCAGATTAGTCTCTTTATAGTTCCTATTGGCTCCAGAACAGCTATGAAGAAAGGGGCTCCACTTTTTGGTGAGGATCTAATATACAATTCATTGTCATTGCTCACATATGTGACATCGGTAAAATCCACTAGCTCAGAATAGTAATCTTTGTGGCCTTTAACTTTAAGATCAGGCAAGCCATTCAGCATGCGACCATTCCAAGGGCCACTACGCCATATTGGAACCGAATTCTTGTACAAGAAGAGCTGAGGCATACCTCTAGTGTCAAACCTACTGGAATATTCCCCAGGTGTTGGATCATCAATTGACTTCCAAGAAGTTATGATACGGTTGAGGCCACTATTCCGGTTCAATCCAATTTTCATACCAGGAAGAAACGTGTCTGTTGGATAATCAAAGCTTTGCCATACGATTTTGTCTTTAGCTACCAGAACCAGATTTCCTGAATCTAATAGCTTGGCAATGGAGGTGCCTGTTGTCACAGAAACATTGGTAGACCACAAGGGATTATCCTCAACACCACAAAAAACAGCAAGATTTCCGTCTCCATCTATCTTGAAAACACCAGCAGAATTCTTGATTGGAGTTGCCCTGTTAGCAACCCAAACAACCGTTTGTTCAGAGATTTTGTTGAACCATATGCCAACATAACGAGCTTGAGATTTGCCGGGGCTGAAGAATCCGAGTTTGAAGTTTCCATGAGATGATACAAGGCTTCCGTTTTCAGCATCGGATATGAAGCGGGTTCGGGTAATTGTGTCGAATGAATGAGATGAGCAGAAGAGATTGAATATCACAAACAGTGCTGAGACACAGAGAGCTCTATTATTACAGGCCATGAAGACAAGTGTTTGGACTGTTTTACAGGGATATACATTATAATGTGAATTCAAAGTTTTCCCCCTATATGAGAGAAAGAAAAGCAAGAGTCAACAAAACAACTTTGAAATCAATTGATCATGCTAATTATCATCATATCCAAAAGTTTAAGTTAAGTTGATGGATCTAATAGTAACTAATTTGTATAAGAGTTTGGAAGTTCCTGGTTCAGGCCTTCTCTCCCCCCTTTATCTCAAATTCTTATTACCACTAAACCAAAATGCTTAAGTTTTTGGGTTTAATGGTAACTAACATGGTATCAGAGCTTAAAAGTCTCTGGTTTAAACCCTTTCTCCGTTCTTTATTTGAAATTCTTTTCATTGCACATGTTACATGATAAGGGGCGTCTAATACGTATTCAATATTTTTACCTATATTGCACGTGAAAGTGCATGTTAACGTATCATAATATCAAATCTTAAATACTATAGTTCAGTTATTTTCTACAGGATAAAGATGTGTCTTGAAGGAAGCAAGAAATCAACTCTCAGTTAACATGAAAATTTTATCGATAATAAATCACTCTACTGTTCTGAAATTGACTTTGAATGGACAATTCAATACTTGGAAAAGAGAGAATAGTATTCTATTCTAACAACAATTAATGAGTTACTATTAGTCAGAATGTTAGATAACAAAGGGCCCGTTAAAGAAGTGTTTTTAAGGACGAAAGAAATCAACTCAGAGTTGAGATAAAAATTTCATTGATCATAAATCACTTACTGTTCTGAAATTGACTTTGAATGGACAACATCAATGCATGGAAAAGAGGGAATGATATTCTATACTAACAACACGCATTCTCCAAAGACAAAAATATGTTATTCTTGCTATTTGTCAAAATGTTAGATAACAAAGGACTTGTGGGTTCGATAATTCTGGCTTGTAACCAATTGTGAAATGTGGTTTATGACTGTGAAAAGAAAAAAGGATATCACTGTTTGTTCTTTTCTGTCATCATTGGGAGTTCATATGAGGCTCTTTTAAAGGCCCACATTAAAATCTCCATCTCTTGTTAGTTATTTGCTTTGTTTTCTTAAGCATTATATTTCTCTATATTAGTTCTCTATTTCTGCTGCAACATATAATCTAATCACAATATTCCCATTTATATGTTTGAATTGGCAAATGGAAGGTGTTGAATTTTGCATGAAGTAACAATAGGTTAGAAATTTTTTTTTAGAAGTTTGAGGATAATCATCCAAACATAACCAAAAGTATCACACATTCATCATGCTGTTTTTAGCCTTCCATACAACCTCAAAATTTTTTTAGCCACAATCATCATTATGTTTAAGCAACACTTATTACAGGATATCTGACCTCTGAATAACTACAAATTATTATGATTTCGATTTTTTGTACCAAATATAAATAATACTAAAATAACTATTTAACATGGCAAACCAGTTTGATTCCTCGTAACAAAAGTGTTTAAAGTATAATTTATTTTAACATGTCTAGGAAACCCAATAAATTCATCAAGCATTAAATGTACTCATTGTTACCTTATTAACAGAACACTTTGTTCCTACAGTAGATGAATCTAGTCCGTAGGATAATCAAAACTTTGCCATATAATAGGTTCCTGTTGACACAGAATTTCCTGAATCCAAGAATCAAACTTTGCCATACAAGAATCAAATTTCCTGAATCCAAGAGCTTGGCAGAGGAGTGCCTGTTGACACAGAAGCATTAGTAAACCAAACAAGAATTCTGTCATTACCCCAAAAGACTTCAAGATTTTCACCTTCACCGATCCTGAAAATGCCCCCAGAGTTTTTAATTGGAGTTGCTCCGTTGGCCACCTAAACATCCGTTTGTTGGGGTATTTTGTTGAGCCATATTCCAACATAATGAGCTTCAGACTTTCTGGGGCTGAAGAACCCCAGTCTGAAGTTTCCATTCGATGATATAAGTCTCTCGTTTTTACTATAAAAAATGATCTGGGCTCGAGTTATTGCATCTAATGCATAGAATGAACCGAAGAGATTGAATATCAAAAACAGAACGGGTATACGGAGAGCTCCATAACAGTTGCAGCCCATAATGATCAGCGTCGGTGGGATGTGCCAATACAAGTGAACAACTTTTATGGGCATGTAGACTAGTCTCTAACTGTTTAATGTGATTTCCATGTTTTTATGATATATGACTGAAAGAGAGTAAAAGTCAACCAATACATACAGACACCCCCTGTCAACTGAAATTACTGTGTTCTTTGCCGTACACGGAATCATCAATTGTTAAATTAAATATGATCACTATTCATGAATAAAAATTTAATCTTGTTTAAAAATTAAAAAAAATAATAAAAATAAATAAAAAAGGACAATCAATTACCGTTTGGTAGGTGGAATTAGGTAGTCCTACCGTGTGACATTAAAGTTGGTATTCAATGCGGAGAAATTCTCTAGTTGGCTGATTTTTTTTTTTTTTTTTTTTTTCAAATTAGTCAGATTTACAATGGTTCACAATTTTTAGGTGCTTACATGGTTTTGATTGAGAAATCTCTTTTCATTTGTGTTGAGAAATTTACGAACAACAAGAACAAAAGACAAACCTCAAGTAGTTTAATTAAATACAAGAAAAAAGAAAAAAGGTTTGAATGTTAATTGATCGACATAATATCTACATATTTATTACTCTTAAATAGTGATTTATTAATTTATTGTTATATTAGTTTTACTTTACTTAGTTGTGTA
>JAIZFV010000571.1:0-14257 GCA_021234005.1 Nephelium lappaceum
TTTTTATGAAACTTTTAAAAAGTCAGATATCAAGAACTGTTCAGTTTCGAAACTGATGTCAGTACAACATTGGCTTGGATTCAGAGGTTAAAATAATAGGTTAATAAAGGCATTTAAGGCTGAAAATTTTTATGATATTTATTCTAGATCTTTAAAACATATATATACATTTTTGGGAGAATTGGTTTAATATACAATTTATTAAAAATGGAGAAATTGGACTGCATTAGTAGAAATAGTGTTGACAGTAGTGAATTTTAATGGTATTTGGACTTAAATTAATTTAATAAGTTACTATTTCCTATAAATTTATGAGTTTTGTCTTGTGAATTTAGGTTGATAACAGAGATTAAATTCGTAAAGTTATTTTTTCTATTGGGATAAGCAGAAGAGATGATTAAATTTTTAATGACACATATCATATTGTTTTCTAGTAATAAGATTAGCCTTTACAATTGAATGTCTTCTATTTATTTACTGTCATTTTATCTTAAACAAAATATATTTTATACTTTATTATTGTTTTTCTAAAAATGTTTTGACAAATAAATTTTGAACATTCTTTTACAAAATATACATAAAAGATATACTCATACTATTTTTCAACGTTACTTTTTATTATATATTATTTAAATGATTTTACATCCTTGAATATATGTTTTTTGTAAAATGTTCATTTGTATTAAAAGTATTGTTCCTATTTGAAAAGTATGATGTGTTCTATCAAACGTATTTCTCCATATTTGAAAAGTATAATATGTATTATATTTGTAATTATAGTGAAAACGCTTTTGCTCATTGTCTGTAGTACCACTACCGTTATTATTATCCCAATTGGATTATTGTGTGCACACCTATTGTTATCGAGTCACACTGGCAAATGTGACCTACCGTACCAAGTCACATAGGTAAATGTGACCTACCGTTACCGAGTCATACGGGTAAATATGACCTACCGTTACTAAGTCACACGGGTAAATATGACATACCGTTCCCGTAGATATTACTTAACATGAGCTACTAATTTTGTTCAATAATGTTAATGTTAAATGTCTACTGCAATAACATATATTTATTTTATATAGTTTAGTTACTTAAATTACAACAAATGTTTTACAATTTGGTTTTATTTAATAAATGTTAATGTTAAATGTTTACAGTTATAATATGTATTGACTTGGTTCATTTACAGAAAAACACTGAAAGTGTTTTACGGTTTTCTAATGTCATGTTGAATTTGTTTATCAAGTTAACGACTTACCCCTCGTCTCTACTATTTTTATACATTAGTAGATTTTATTTGCATTGGGGGACGACTTCGAGTTATTGGTGTCACTTGATGAAAGATTTCAATATCTTGCTATAATTTAAGGTGTAATTAAGTTTGTTTTCTTTTGTTAGGATATAAATTGTAAGCATTGATTTTGAATTATCATAAATTTGAGTTGTTTAAGATTTCATTGAGATATTAAGACGAATTTATGTTATTTATGAATAAAATACATTGTAAAATTTAAATTTTATAGAGTATCATTCTAGATTCCTTGTTTAGGGATTTAGGGTGCTACACCATGTCTTCTTCTTCTTCTTTGAGCGGCTTTCTTCCATCTATGGATCCTCTCCCTGATCCACTGGGGTATTAGTGCCGCCTTATAGTTTGTCCCCATCTGAAAGAAGTGAAATCATAAAACTTTATGAAGTTTCCAAATAAAAACAAATTCTTATAGCTTGACACATTTCAACATTTACATAAATGAAACTAAATCTTTGCTCCTGACAATTATTCAAGGTTTAATTTTATTACCTGAGCAACCAATGCATAGAGGGGCAAGGTGCTGTAAATAAGGAGAAACTGACCCACAAATCTACAGGATAACGACAAAAATATAGGGCCTGTAACTGAGGATATGTAACATATATATATATATATATATATATAACAGCAGGCTGGATTCGAATCATACCCCAAAGTAAGCCATAAGTACAGCCACAAGTTATTGTGAAAAAAGCATAAAACATAATCAAATTGCTGGTGCCACTGCGTACACATCAACATTAGAGATAAGTTAGAACTCATCGTCCATACATCAACATTAGAGAGGTTTGATGAATAATCAATAGGAAAGGTCAACTCAAGCCATTCAAAAAAAGTGAAAGCCATGAAAGAGGAAGTACCAAGGACCAAAAAAATAAAGCCAGTGGAAACGCGTTCTGCCAAGAGAAACAAAAGACAAAAAGATGGATGTTAGTTTCATCATCTTTACATACCAAGAAAGCCTTTTTAGAAGCAATAGTGTATGTACAGCTTAAATTAACTATCATATCTATTCAACCTGGAAGAGAATGAAACGAATCAAGAACAACAACAGTTCGGGCTTATTAAACCAGAACAGTTCATCTCGGGGTCCTGCAAAAAATCCAGCTATGCCAGCATTTCCCAATGTCAAATTGGCAATCACATGCTGCAGCTTGGCGCCAACAAGAAGTACAAGCTGCAAATATACATACAAGATAGGAGTAAGAAAACATGAAGGAAGATGAGCCAACTATAAATTTTCAACTAAGTGAAACTCTTTCAGTAATCGCTCTAGCTGCATTCAGAGGAGTCTAATTATGATCTGTACGTACTACAGATGTACTCATATCAGATAGCAACCCGGTTACTGCTAAAACTTAAGCTAAAACAAAGAAACAAATGAATAAACAGTGGAAAATACTTACGACGACCGAAATGACTGCAATCCAGAAATACAGACTAGATCCTGTAGTATGGTACGAAGACCAAAATGAATTGTTAGTTCAGTCTAGGAAGACCAAATCTGATCTGATACGAGATGGGAAACAAGATGAAAAACTGCAGTTTATATATCTATTTACTACTGGAACTGCCCCAAGTGACCCACCAAGAAGATTTAAAGACAAAATAAATGAAAAGAACGGAAATTATCTCAATGAGGACACAATAAGGAAGTTTTCTACAGTTAAACCAAGCAAGCAAAGGAACAAAAACTCACAGCCCATTTTCTTTGATAAAACATACCGTTCATATTAAACAGCACGGAAGCAACGACAAATACCCAGAGGGGGCCACTGCAAAAGATTGAAAAACAGAAATTATAGTAGGCCAAGTCTTATAATGAAGTTAGGTAAAGCATACCAATAAAATAGCCAATATGAGAAAACAAACAAGACAATGTGTTAGGCCCAATATGGTGTTGTAAAAGTTTGTGTTATTTGAGTAAACGGTTAATTTAATGTAAAATTCAATTTTTTAAAATTTGAATTTGAACTAAACTGTGTCTTTTTAGTGAAAAGGTGTCTATCAATTTATAGGTACTTGTTTTGTAAAGTTATGTCTGTTTATAGGTATCTATTCTATAGAGTTGTGTCCGTGCATAAGACACCTATTCAACATTTACAAATAGCAAATCATTTTTATCATTTGTAGAGATTTTTTTTTTAATATATATTTTATGCATTCATTACAAAACTAAGAAACACATCGAAATTCTGCAAAATTCAGAATATTCAGTGCTTAATTTCTGAATTTAATAGAAAATTATAGGAGATAGTTGCTCAAAGTTCTATAAGCACCAGAGTATAAGACAATTACTATCTTAAGGTCATTGTAATTCTGTAAGACACTGTTATTTCGTATTTTCATTTCATCATTCTAGAACACTTTTTTTCTTGTGTATTATTATTATTATTGAGTAATTGTACTATTTGTAATTGTTTATTGTAGTGTAAATAAATTTTATAATAAAATTGTTATGCTTTAGTGTTTATTTTCTTCTCTATTTGTTATTGTTCTGATTGTTGATTCACTAATAGCATATTCAAAGGAAAAGCTAATGTAGTTTTGCCGATTCCGTAGACAAGTACATTGACAAACCCCAAACATAACATAAAACAAGATTGTAAAGTATCTCCCAAGCCCAACCCACAACACACACACACAGAGATGCATGTAGTTCTAGATCCTAGTGTAAGTTGTGTTTCAGTATCCGCATGTTGTTCCTAAGTACTCATCAGAACCTATCATAGATAACAATCCTTTCTATATTCTAATACACACACAACCTGAAAAACAGTAAAATTAAAAAATTGGTTTCATTCATTAAAGGACAAGTTATACAGCATTAATAAACATTTATTTTGGTAATCATCTTAAATGTGAGTACAACTAACACGAATCAATCAAAGATTAAAAATGGTTCCGCCATTAACATATTAATCATAGTATGTATCTAATTAAGTAATATGTAGCCTCTAAACTAACAAAAGAAGGAACAAGGTGCCATGTTAATAACGTAAACCAATTATTACGAAGTGCACATTCCTCACCTCACACCAACTATCCTTTGAAATTCTTCTTCCATAGAGCGAATCATATAGCTGTGAAAATCAAATCTGGGAAAAAGTTTGTGCTTCTGCATGGATAAGAGAAACAGAAACAGTATAAATATTCGCAAAGCAACAATGCTACAATGTTTAAAAAGATAGAAATAGTTTAAGCTTCAACTTTTGGCTAATTTCTCAAAATTTTGAACTAATGTAAACAAATACTTGTATGTCTATAAGAGCTTCCGTGCTTTCAACCTTTGATTTCTAGCTTATTTCTTCATTTCGTTAAATATATTCTTGAAACATGTTAAATTCTCTGCATACGTTCTGCTGATTAATTTATAAAATTTTATACAGCGCCACACAAGCACAAATACTGTCCTATAGTAAGATGTAGGCAGTTAGTAAGTTTGGATACACTGATCCATTCAAGGAATATTGTTACAAACAAATCAAAAAATTAAAACAAATTAATAAAATTGTAAGGGATATGCATTTGGACTTTCCAGCAAGTGACGAAACTGCTTACCGTGATGAAGGCCTCGCGAAGTGTAAGGTAGTCAGCACGAACCACTGAAGGCGCAAATTGGCGGAAGAAGCAGGTCTGTAAGTTGACAAAACCAACAACCTCAATAGAAATTATCATACCAACAGAATCACTTAATGAACGATTATAGCTCTCACAAAAATATATGCCCCTTCAGTTTGAGAGGCTAAGTGATAAAATAAGAAATTATTATACTTCCGGTAAGCCACTTAACTGTAGTTTTCTTTCTGAAAGTTCTTTGGTGACTAATGCAAAAATATAATATGCATTCACACTGCTATATTTCTGTTTTACTTCCTCTTGCTTCTTCATATGTTCACAGATGCAGTTATCCCCACTTTTATTCAAACTCAAAACACATTTCTAAACCATTTAGTTACTTCCTCTTGCTTCTTCATATGTTCACAGGTGCAGTTATCCCCACTTTTTTTCAAACTCAAAACACATTTCTAAACCATTCAGTTGGCAGCGGAATTTATTTCCATAACGTCGGAAGTTGACATGAACAAAAGGGAACTATCTCTTTGCTTCCCCACCAACTCCTTCTACCTATTGTTCCAATTTACCAGTGGCAGATTCTACTTTTTCTCAATCAATTCTATATGCCATACAGTTTGCTTAACTACTTATAACCCAGAAGAAAAAAAACAGAGAACAAAGCAAAAATAAATAATAAAATAGATGGAAGTAAATTTTTTTAAGAAAATCTTAAAAAAGTTAAAAGTCATAGTTGCATTCCATTTAGCTTCTGGCAAGCACCTCTTCTATTTTACTAACTCATGATATGGAGTGCAAATATAAACAGTTAAGTTTCAATGGCATTGCTTTGCTCAAATGCCAGGAGTGAGGTTAAACAATGAGTAGTCCATCACATAAACAAAACATAAAAAGTGTAAATGATGCAAGAACATGCTGCACATACCACCCATATAAGTAATCTATGTCTGGCCACAGGAATCGATGCATGATATCTGACAAAGGTTGTTTGCCTTCGTACGGTCGTCTCTCTTGCAATTTCTGCAAAAAAAAGAAATTGCCTACTTGTTACGAACAAGTCAATAAAAACCAACACTTGATATACATTCGAAGCTGTAATGTATGTATAAAAATGCTTGATAATCTAAAACTTCATTGAAACATCAACTGCAAAGAGAATTACTGGCAACCTCAGTAGCAGTCAGTACTGAATTAACAACCCATATTTCACAATTATCTAAAAATTATGTTTAAAAAATAAAATAAAAAATGCAGCAGTGCTTCACTATAAAACTAGGGCATTGAGCTATTGATGCCACTTATTGTATAACTGCTGAAACAACCCCATGTGAAAGTGTCTGCTTCAATTTTATAAGGAAACCAGTCTTAACTCATTGTAGTAAAACTTTTATTTTTCCTTTACATTGTCATAGCTCAACCTTCTGAAACCTGTGTTGGGCTATGTACCACATGATAGAATATATAAATAAATCAAACTGTTGCTCCTTTACATTCTAGCACTAATTGACTAGAATTAAACACGAGTGAGTAACTTATTGTGGGATGTGATCCATCAAATCAGCAAAAGAGAACTATTTAAGCCGACTCTCATATAAATCAACATGGTTTGAAGCTTTACAAGCTCACCAGTTAAAGCATCATCCCGGTCCACATGAGCCTCATCCTCCCATGCTCTCCAATTGCGAAGCTGTTGGAATAATACAACATGGAACAATTAGCATAAAATTAAAATACTAAAAAGAAAAAGAAAAGAATAAAATTTCAACTTCTCATGTTAAGTACCCAACCTTAATTACAATGTCTACAACAAGGAACCTTAATTACAATTGACTACAAACCAGAATGTTAAACCATGATTTTGTTAAACCACACAAACTTTTATTTCTACTTCTTCTTTTTCTTTTTCTTTTTTTTTTTCACAAAATAATCAATTATCAATGATGTTTCTCAGTTATGACCACTCTAAACATGATATAAATGCCAAACCTTCACAAATGCCAGCAGTATAGCCAAGCAACAGTAAGACACATGTGTGACTGCCATGACAACAATGAACATGCGCAATTCCTCAAGACCTTTCGACGAAATAAATGGCGCATAACCCTACACAAAAAAAAACAATGTTTAAGTAACCACATATTATCCTAGTGAGAAAAGAAGTAGTGCATTCATTTACTTAAGAAAATAGAGAACAACAAAGCTAAAGTTTGCAACTATATTTTTCATGGCAAGTCACATACCGCTTTGCAGGTATTCTCATCCAACTCATTCATCCGGCCCCTTGAAATGGTTTTTCCAACTATTTCACCGTCATCATACTTAAATTTGGGGCACGGAGCAAAAATACTATTTTGAAATTTGGATTGAATGCAGATATTGGTTATGGAGGGAGAGGTAGCCGTTAGAAAAAGTGACATGAATCTGAGCAACACAATCTCTGAAGAGAGAAGTCCAACAAAAAAAGATTAGAAATAGCACACAGAAAAATATCTCAATAAGTTGCAAACATGTGAATACAACATACCATCTTTCATCTTCTGAACAGCCGCCAGCAAATGTTTTCGATTAGTTTCTTGCAACCACTGCAGCAAATGAAAAGCATTAGGAATACACAAAAAAAGCATGCAGTTTAGTATCATTAAACATTGCAACAGAAGAGGGCAATATTGAAGAAAAGAAACAGACAAAGATTTCGACTTACATCATTCAAGCGGTGAATACAGCGGTGGACGATCAGAGAAAGAATAATAACGATTTCCAGGACAATAGCAACACCAATCTGACTCTCCTTATCCTCCATTTCTAAAAGCTAGGACCTCTTTCCCCAAAAAGCCCTGAAAATTCACTATGTTTTGAGTAAACACACCACACACCGCCATTTATACAGCGCATACTAGATAACAAAAGCAGGCACCGACTAGATAAGACGCGAAAACAAGCTTGCAATGTGAATGAAAAGATTTCGTAGTATTTCTGGAATTGTTGTTGAAAACAAACATTACTCGGCAAGTTATTTCTAGAATTGCTTTTGAAAAGAAAACATGAATTTGCATTGGCACGTTATTTCTGAAATTGTTGGTGATAAAAATCAATCTTCCGACTCGGCATGTATGTTATTTATGGAATGGTTGTTGAGAAAACACATCACTTGGCACGTTATTTGCTGTTGAAAAAATTCCCACTCAGCATTGGCATGTTATTTTTGGAATTGTTGGTGAAGGAAAAATCAATTTTCCCACTCTAAGTTATTTCTGGACATCCCACCACAGACTTGCAATCTGTTTCGAAATATTTTGTTGGAAAAACTCGACATCTATTATTTCTGGAAATGGATTGGAAATGGCGTTGCGCCTGCGAAGGGAAGGGAAGGGCTCATCTCCATTTCCTGCCTTCAATAAAAATCGCTCCATCTGCAGTGGCGACTGAGGGCAGAGCCAATCGGAAGAGAGGAGGCAAGAGAAAGGAGATGATAAGAACGAGAGAGCAGAGGAACTGGATTAGAACACTGATTTTTTTTAAGTTGTTTTATATAATAAAATATTTAAATATAAAAAACTCTAAATTCTCTCTGTAACTATATATTTTATTTTATTTATAGTATATATACTCATTTCCCACTCCCGAGCCCTTAAGAATTAGCTCTCTAATAACTAGTGGAACTTACAATAGATTATCCTAACTTATGGGCTAATTCGTAATCGTTCACATGATGAACCTGAATACTCAAAACCATGGCATTGCTTTTAGAGAAGCGTCAGGCATGCTTTTCCTCCACTGAGGCAAGCATCTTGGCGAGTAACTATATATTTTATTCTATAGATATAGGACCTATGCTCATTTAGGTTAAAATATATTTGATATTCATTATTTATTACCTTAAAAACAATTAACACATTATTACGGTTTATAATAACTATTAAGTTATGAAGAAAATATTTTGTGAAATACATTTCATCTTCTCTCAATGCATGTTTCGATAATCGTGTTACTGAAATTTTAGCACCAATGTTATCATTTCTTAGCTTTAACATGTTTCCCAATATCTAAAAACAATATTTTTGTGATTGTAACTTATCTAAACTAATTAAAAAATTTAAAATGGTGCCATTATCAAATAAATAAATAAATGGTGCCCAAAAGAACAAAATCCAAAAGAAAAAGAGGAACTGGGCCTTAATCAACCCATATCCAACCAGAATCCAGTTTGGATTTTGGTGGGAGGGTTCAGTTGGCTTGGGCCTAAGCCCAAAAAGCCCAAAAGATAGAATTAAAACCCAGGTGGGCTTCCAAAATTCCAAAAGGCCAAAGCCCAAAATCCCAGAATTATGTCACACACACATATAATCTCTAAGATTCAAAAACAGAAGTTTGGTCCAAAGATGTGCTATATAAGACAACCGAAAGTTTATCCCAACTCGTTAACTTTATTTTGCATATATTGGAGAAAAAATTCGGGTGTATTTAGTTATCCTCTAAAGAAAACCATTTATTATGGCTTCATTGGGCCGCAGGCCCAAATAATTGGCTTTAAACCAAAACATATAATGGAGTCACAAAAATTTGGTGGAGAGAAACTTAGGCCGGCGTTCAGGGAGTAGCGACATCACCCCTCAAAGGCTGTATGTTTGTGCACCCCATTAATCTCTTTTAAAAGGTCTGTTTCTGTAAAACACACCCAATTTATACCAAATATACCCTTTCTAAATCTGGAAGATTTTTTGCTCCAAAACACAAAAAGCAACGAAATTGACCATGATTTCTTCATTCAAAACATCAAAAACAACACGGTTTCGCATCAATTTGACACCAAAATAAAAAATAAAAATAAAATGTTAAAAATCATTAAAAAAAAAAAAAGCATTGAATCATCAAAGCCCATCAACATACATTGATCAATCCACATTCATCAAACGACTCAGGTTTTTTAAATTTTGAAACAAAATCATGAAGATATACATGCACACTTGAGAAAGAGTTTGATGGCTTTATTTATTTATTTATTATTTTCTCTCTCACACAGAAAAGGAGTTGCTTTCAATTTTGATCTTCGTATCAAGTTAATGATGAAAAATTAAAAAGCATTTTGTTAGCAGGGGAAGGTAGCTTTCAGGTGAAGTGAAGTGAGAAAGCAAGAGAAGGCGTGAAATGGGCATATATGGTCCTTCAATTGGAGAGCTCTGTCACAAACTCGTTCTAACGAGGACTATGTTTATTGAGGGTGGTTTGTCCCCAGTTGGCGTTTATAACATATCACACCTATGTTTATTGAGGCTTTTTTGTCAGGAAATTTGAGGGTTTGATAGGGAGAAGAAGAGAAGGTGAAAAGAGTGCATGGTGCAGAGAAGACAGAGTGGAGGAGGAGGAGGAAGAGAAGAGAGTTTGGAGCTAGCAAAGACAGACAGAGGTTGAAGATGGAAGTTGTTCGTCACTCGCATTCAGGCGCCGGAACCAAAACTAAAGTATCACAAGTTTCAATCGGTATGGGCAAACCAAAACCAAAACTATACTCCTGCTCAAATGCGTAAACTCAAGAAATAAAGGAACTTATCAAGTAAATAAGATTTAACAATCAAAAAACTGAAAACTGACACAGACATAACAAATTCAACAAAGAGGTAACATTAGGAATAGAAATATTCTTAGGAAAGAGGAGGAAAAAAACTCACCTCAAATCCACTTGGAAAAATTACACTCGTGTAGTTTTCTTCTCTAATGAGGTTTCTGTAATGCTCACGACAAAAATGCTTGTTATAATTATGAATTTATAAGAAATGTAGTTGCATCGAGGGTTCAAACAATGACAAATTGACATATAACATGCAGAACCACAAGTGTAAGCAAACTCCTAATGATGACAATTGAATAAAGAGCATTCTCTAATGAGCTTTTGCTTCTTGCTTTTGTTTAATCACATGATAGTATTGAAACTGACACATATACGATTTCAAGAATCTCTTTAAAGCATATATAATACATAGAATCTGTCAACATCATAAAACAAAAACCTACTGATATAAAAGGCATATGAACTCTGTGGATCTTGGAGAATTTCTAGAACCAAAAGTTTTAAACTAATTTGATCAAAAGCAGGAAAACTAAAAATAAACTCACCTTCAGACCCGACTGCTACAGATTACAGTGGCTTCAGATGTCTTTGCACTCGATACAACAGTTAAATATCAGGGTATGGATCTCACGTTCACATGAACAATTCAGTATGACTCATTTCAACCAACTGGATTTTACGAAACTGTATAAAAATATTAAGAGCTTGTGTAGTTAAAGGAACAGAAACTTAGATATTTCTCCTATAATGTAGTGAAGAGATGAAGTTTAGGCGTGAGGTTGGGTACAGAGAACATTATATATATACATTAACTTGCTTTTTTGCGTTTACTTTGCTTATGCGTTATACTTTGTACTTTATTGTTTACTTGATCACTTTATTTTTACTTTTATTTTGGTTGATCCCTTGGTAGTTCTCTCTCTCTAGGTCTAATGAGGGGTGTGATTTTCTCGTGTTTTTTGTCCGAATGCGAGGAATGATTTAAATCAAAAAGCATGACAAAATTATGAGTTTCCACAAGTCAACACAAAAAATAATAATAAGTAACTTGCAAAAAGAAATGTAATTTGGTCATTTAGGTACTACGTCTTATTTTGCGTACACCCAATAACTCCAAAGACACTTTGCTTGCAAAGTCTAAAGAACATCAATTTTGCCTTGCAGGGCCTGAACATCAGCTAAACGTTAGTCCTGTTTTCAGATATCCAACCTCACCCTCACTCTATTCTTTAAATTTACCTCTCCTACAATCCTGGAAATATCTTCACCTCCACTTGGGTCCTCCAACACACTATTAGACTATTGTCAAACATAAAAAGATATTGTTCTAGATATTAACAGAAGAAAACAAATTCCTTTATCAATAAACCCACAATTCTTACAAGATTAATGTGAATATTACAGACACATGTAAGGATAAGAGAGATTCTTAGAGAGGAAAGGGTCCATGTGATGTGTTGAACTTGCCTTACCTACCAGTTTTGATGGTTGGATGGGTTCATTTGGGGTTGGGCTTAAGCCCAAAAAGCCCAAAAGGCAGAATTAAACCCAGGTGGGCTTCCAAAATTCCAAAAGGCCAAAGCCCAAAATTCCAGAATTATGTCACACACACATAAATGTCTGAGATTCAAGAACAGAAGTTTGGTCCAAAGATGTGCTATATAAGACAACCGAAGTTATCCCAACTCGTGTACTTTATTTTGCATATATTTGAGAAAATATTGGGGTGTATTTAGTTATTCTCTGAAGAAAACCATTTACTATGGCTTCATTGGGCCTCAGGCCCAAATAATTGGCTTTAAACCAAGCATAGAATGGACTCCACAAAAATTTGGTGGAGAGAAACTTAAGGCCGGCATTCAGGGAGTAGCGACATCACCCCTCAAAGGCTGTATGTTTGTGCACCCCATTAATCTCTTTTAAAAGGTCTGTTTTGTAAACACACCCAATTTATACCAAATATACCATTTCTAAATCTGGAAGATTTTTTGCTCCAAACACAAAAAGCAGCGAAATTGACCATGATTTTCTTCATTCAAAACATGCAAAAACAGCACGGGTTTCGCACCAATTTGACACCAAAATAAAAAATAAAAATAAAATGTTAAAAATCAATTAAAAAAAAAAAAAGCATTGAATCATCAAAGCCCATCAACATACGTTGAATCAATCCACATTCAATCAAACGACTCAGGTTTTTTAAATTTTGAAACAAAATCATGAAGATATACATGCACACTTGAGAAAGAATTTGATGGCTTTATTTATTTATTTATTATTTGCTCTCTCACACAGAAAAGGAGTTGCTTTCAATTTTGATCTTTGTATCAAGTTAATGATGAAAACTAAAAGGCATTTTGTTAGCAAGGGAAGGTAGCTTTCAGGTGAAGTGAAGTGAGAAAGCAAGAGAAGGCGTGAAATGGGCATATAGTCCTTCAATTGGAGAGCTCTGTCACAAACTCGTTCTAACGAGGACTATGTTTATTGAGGTTGGTTTGGCCCCAGTCGGCGTTTATAACATATCACACCTATGTTTATTGAGGCTTTTTTGTCAGGAAATTTGAGGGTTTGATAGGGAGAAGAAGAGAAGGTGAAAGAGTGCATGGTGCAGAGAAGACAGAGTGGAGGAGGACGGAAGGAAGAGAAGAGAGTTTGGAGCTAGCAAAGACAGACAGAGGTTGAAGATGGAAGTTGTCGTCACTCGCATTCAGTCGCCGGAAACCAAAACTAAAGTATCACAAGTTTCAATCGGTATGGGCAACCCAAACCAAAACTATACTCCTGCTCAAATGCGTAAACTCAAGAAATAAAGGAACTTATCAAGTAAATAAGATTTAACCATCAAAAAAATGAAAAACTGACACAGACATAACAAATTCACAAAGAGGTAACATTAGGAATAGAAATATTCTTAGGAAAGAGGAAGAAAAAAACTCACCTCAAATTCACTTGGAAAAATTACACTCGTGTAGTTTTCTTCTCTAATGAGGTTTCTGTAATGCTCACAGACAAAAATGCTTGTCATAATTATGAATTTATAAGAAATGTAGTTGCATCGATGGTTCAGACAATGACAAATTGACATATAACATGCAGAGCCACAAGTGTAAGCAAACTCTCATTATGACAATTGAATAAAGAGTCAATTCTCTAATGAGCTTTTGCTTCTGGTTTTACTTTTGCTTCTTGTCTTTTGTTTAATCACATGGTAGTATTGAAAATGACACATACGAGTTCAAGAATCTCTTTAAAGCATATATAATACATAGAATCTGTCAACATCATAAAACAAAACCTACTGATATAAAAGCATATGAACTCTGTGGATCTTGGAGAATTTCTAGAACCAAAAGTTTTAACTAATTTGATCAAAAATCAGGAAAACTAAAAATAAACTCACCATCAAACTCGACTGCTACATATTACAGTGGCTTCAGATGTCTTTGCACTTGATACAACAGTTAATATCAGGGTATGGATCTCACTTTCACATGAACAATTCAGTACGACTCATTTTCAACAACTGGATTTACGAAACTGTATAAAAATATTAAGAGCTTTGTAGTTAAAGGAACAGAAACTTATATATTTCTTCTATAATGTAGTAGTAGGATAGAAGTTTAGGCGTGAGGTTTGGTACAGAGCACATTATATATACATTAACTTGCTTTTTGCGTTTAGTTTTGCTTATGCTTTTACTTTTACTTTTATTTTACTTGATCACATTTATTTTTACTTTTATTTTTGTTTGATCACATGTAGTTCTCTCTCTCTAGGTCTAATGATGGTGTGATTTTCTC
>JAIZFV010000571.1:15257-50320 GCA_021234005.1 Nephelium lappaceum
CTGCAAGCAAAGTGATGTTCTTTAGACTTTGCAAGCAAAGTGTCTTTGGAGTTATTGGGTGTACGCAAAATAAGACGAGTACCTAAATGACCAAATTACATTTCTTTTGCAGTTAATTATTATTATTTTTTGTGTTGACTTTGTGAAACTCATAATTTTGTTCATGCTTTTGAATTTCAAATATTCCTCGCATTCGGACAAAAACAAGAGAAAATCACACCCATCATTAGACCTAGAGAGAGAGAACTACCAAGTGATCAAACAAAAATAAAAGTAAAAATAAATGTGATCAAGTAAAATAAAAGTAAAAGTAAAAGCATAAGCAAAAGTAAACGCAAAAAGCAAGTTAATGTATATATATAATGTTCTCTGTACCAAACCTCACGCCTAAACTTCTATCCTTCCACTACATTATAGGAGAAATATATAAGTTTCTGTTCCTTTAACTACACAAGCTCTTAATATTTTTATACAGTTTCGTAAAATCCAGTTGTTGAAAATGAGTCATACTGAATTGTTCATGTGAAAGTGAGATCCATACCCTTGATATTTAACTGTTGTATCGAGTGCAAAGACATCTGAAGCCACTGTAATATGTAGCAGTCGAGTCTGAAGATGAGTTTATTTTTAGTTTTCCTGATTTTTGATCAAATTAGTTAAAACTTTTGGTTCTAGAAATTCTCCAAGATCCACAGAGTTCATATGCTTTTATATCAGTAGGTTTTTGTTTTATGATGTTGACAGATTCTATGTATTATATATGCTTTAAAGAGATTCTTGAACTCGTATATGTGTCAGTTTCGATACTACCATGTGATTAAACAAAAGCAGAAGCAAAAGCTCATTAGAGAATGACTCTTTATTCAATTGTCATAATGAGAGTTTGCTTACACTTGTGGTTCTGCATGTTATATGTCAATTTGTCATTGTCTGAACCCTCGATGCAACTACATTTCTTATAAATTCATAATTATGACAAGCATTTTTGTCCGTGAGCATTACAGAAACCTCATTAGAGAAGAAAACTACACGAGTGTAATTTTTCCAAGTGAATTTGAGGTGAGTTTTTTTCCTCCTCTTTCCTAAGAATATTTCTATTCCTAATGTTACCTCTTTGTTGAATTTGTTATGTCTGTGTCAGTTTTTCATTTTTTTGATGGTTAAATCTTATTTACTTGATAAGTTCCTTTATTTCTTGAGTTTACGCATTTGAGCAAGAGTATAGTTTTGGTTTGGGTTGCCCATACCGATTGAAACTTGTGATACTTTAGTTTTGGTTCCGGCGACTGAATGCGAGTGACGACAACTTCCATCTTCAACCTCTGTCTGTCTTTGCTAGCTCCAAACTCTCTTCTCTTCCTTCTCCTCCTCCACTCTGTCTTCTCTGCACCATGCACTCTTTCACCTTCTCTTCTTCTCCCTATCAAACCCTCAAATTTCCTGACAAAAAAGCCTCAATAAACATAGGTGTGATATGTTATAAACGCCGACTGGGGCCAAACCAACCTCAATAAACATAGTCCTCGTTAGAACGAGTTTGTGACAGAGCTCTCCAATTGAAGGACTATATGCCCATTTCACGCCTTCTCTTGCTTTCTCACTTCACTTCACCTGAAAGCTACCTTCCCTTGCTAACAAAATGCCTTTTAGTTTTCATCATTAACTTGATACAAGATCAAAATTGAAAGCAACTCCTTTTCTGTGTGAGAGAGCAAATAATAAATAAATAAATAAGCCATCAAATTCTTTCTCAAGTGTGCATGTATATCTTCATGATTTTGTTTCAAAATTTAAAAAACCTGAGTCGTTTGATTGAATGTGGATTGATTCAACGTATGTTGATGGGCTTTGATGATTCAATGCTTTTTTTTTTTTTAATTGATTTTTAACATTTTATTTTTATTTTTTATTTTGGTGTCAAATTGGTGCGAAACCGTGCTGTTTTTGCATGTTTTGAATGAAGAAATCATGGTCAATTTCGCTGCTTTTTGTGTTTGGAGCAAAAAATCTTCCAGATTTAGAAATGGTATATTTGGTATAAATTGGGTGTGTTTACAAAAACAGACCTTTTAAAAGAGATTAATGGGGTGCACAAACATACAGCCTTTGAGGGGTGATGTCGCTACTCCCTGAATGCCGGCCTTAAGTTTCTCTCCACCAAATTTTTGTGAGTCCATTCTATGCTTGGGTTAAAGCCAATTATTTGGGCCTGAGGCCCAATGAAGCCATAGTAAATGGTTTTCTTCAGAGAATAACTAAATACACCCCAATATTTTCTCCAAATATATGCAAAATAAAGTACACGAGTTGGGATAACTTCGGTTGTGTTATAGCACATCTTTGGACCAAACTTCTGTTCTTGAATCTTAGACATTTATGTATGTGTGACATAATTCTGGAATTTTGGGCTTTGGCCTTTTGGAATTTTGGAAGCCCACCTGGGTTTAATTCTGCCTTTTGGGCTTTTTGGGCTTAAGCCCAACCCAAATGAACCCATCCCACCAAAACCCATCCCACAAAACTGGTAGGCAGGGCAAGTTCAACACATCACATGGACCCTTTCCTCTCTAAGAATCTCTCTTATCCTTACATGTGTCTGTTAATATTCACATTTAATCTTGTAAGAATTGTGGGTTTATTGATAAAGGAATTTGTTTTCTTCTGTTAATATCTAGAACAGTATCTTTTTATGTTTGACAGTAGTCTGATAGTGTGTTGGAGGACCCAAGTGGAGGTGAAGATATTTCAAGGATTGTAGGAGAGGTAAATTTATAAGAATAAGAGTGAGGGTGAGGTTGGATATCTGAAAACAGGACTAACGTTTAGCTAATGTTCAGGCCCTGCAAGCAAAGTGATGTTCTTTAGACTTTGCAAGCAAAGTGTCTTTGGAGTTATTGGGTGTACGCAAAATAAGACGAGTACCTAAATGACCAAATTACATTTCTTTTGCAGTTAATTATTATTATTTTTTGTGTTGACTTTGTGAAACTCATAATTTTGTTCATGCTTTTGAATTTCAAATATTCCTCGCATTCGGACAAAAAACAAGAGAAAATCACACCCATCATTAGACCTAGAGAGAGAGAACTACCATGTGATCAAACAAAAATAAAAGTAAAAATAAATGTGATCAAGTAAAAATAAAAGTAAAAGTAAAAGCATAAGCAAAACTAAACGCAAAAAGCAAGTTAATGTATATATATAATGTGCTCTGTACCAAACCTCACGCCTAAACTTCTATCCTTCCTACTACATTATAGGAGAAATATATAAGTTTCTGTTCCTTTAACTACACAAGCTCTTAATATTTTTACAGTTTCGTAAAATCCAGTTGTTGAAAATGAGTCGTACTGAATTGTTCATGTGAAAGTGAGATCCATAGCCTGATATTTAACTGTTGTATCGAGTGCAAAGACATCTGAAGCCACTGTAATATGTAGCAGTCGAGTCTGAAGATGAGTTTATTTTTAGTTTTCCTGATTTTTGATCAAATTAGTTAAAACTTTTGGTTCTAGAAATTCTCCAAGATCCACAGAGCTCATATGCTTTTATATCAGTAGGTTTTTGTTTTATGATGTTGACAGATTCTATGTATTATATATGCTTTAAAGAGATTCTTGAACTCGTATATGTGTCATTTTCAATACTACCATGTGATTAAACAAAAGCAGAAGCAAAAGTAAAACTAGAAGCAAAAGCTCATTAGAGAATGGCTCTTTATTCAATTGTCATCATCAGAGTTTGCTTACACTTGTGGTTCTGCATGTTATATGTCAATTTGTCATTGTCTGAACCCTCGATGCAACTACATTTCTTATAAATTCATAATTATGACAAGCATTTTTGTCCGTGAGCATTACAGAAACCTCATTAGAGAAGAAAACTACACGAGTATAATTTTTCCAAGTGGATTTGAGGTGAGTTTTTTTCCTCCTCTTTCGTAAGAATATTTCTATTCCTAATGTTACCTCTTTGTTGAATTTGTTATGTCTGTGTCAGTTTTTCAGTTTTTTGATAGGTTAACTCTTATTTACTTGATAAGTTCCTTTATTTCTTGAGTTTACGTATTTGAGCAAGAGTATAGTTTTGGTTTGGTTTGCCCATACCGATTGAAACTTGTGATACTTTAGTTTTGGTTCCGGCGCCTGAATGCGAGTGACGACAACTTCCATCTTCAACCTCTGTCTGTCTTTGCTAGCTCCAAACTCTCTTCTCTTCCTCCTCCTCCTCCACTCTGTCTTCTCTGCACCATGCACTCTTTCACCTTCTCTTCTTCTCCCTATCAAACCCTCAAATTTCCTGACAAAAAAGCCTCAATAAACCTAGGTGGGATCTGTTATAAACGCCGACTGGGGCCAAACCAACCTCAATAAACATAGTCCTCGTTAGAACGAGTTTGTGACAGAGCTCTCCAATTGAAGGACCATATGCCCATTTCACGCCTTCTCTTGCTTTCTCACTTCACTTCACCTGAAAGCTACCTTCCCTTGCTAACAAAATGCCTTTTAGTTTTCATCATTAACTTGATACAAAGATCAAAATTGAAAGCAACTCCTTTTCTGTGTGAGAGAGAAAATAATAAATAAATAAATAAAGCCATCAAACTCTTTCTCAAGTGTGCATGTATATCTTCATGATTTTGTTTCAAAATTTAAAAAACCTGAGTCGTTTGATTGAATGTGGATTGATTCAACGTATGTTGATGGGCTTTGATGATTCAATGCTTTTTTTTTTTTAATTGATTTTTAACATTTTATTTTTATTTTTTATTTTGGTGTCAAATTAATGCGAAACCGTGCTGTTTTTGCATGTTTTGAATGAAGAAATCATGGTCAATGTCGCTGCTTTTTGTGTTTGGAGCAAAAAATCTTCCAGATTTAGAAAGGGTATATTTGGTATAAATTTGGTGTGTTTACAAAAATAGACCTTTTAAAAGAGATTAATGGGGTGCACAAACATACAGCCTTTGAGGGGTGATGTCGCTACTCCCGGAATGCCGGCCTTAAGTTTCTCTCCACCAAATTTTTGTGAGTCCATTCTATGCTTGGGTTAAAGCAAATTATTTGGGCCTGAGGCCCAATGAAGCAATAGTAAATGGTTTTCTTCAGAGAATAACTAAATACACCCCAATATTTTCTCCAAATATATGCAAAATAAAGTACACGAGTTGGGATAACTTCGGTTGTCTTATATAGCACATCTTTGGACCAAACTTCTGTTCTTGAATCTTAGACATTTATGTGTGTGTGACATAATTCTGGAATTTTGGGCTTTGGCCTTTTGGAATTTTGGAAGCCCACCTGTGTTTAATTCTACCTTTTAGGCTTTTTGGGCTTAAGCCCAACCCAAATGAACCCATCCCACCAAAACCCAACCCATAAAACTGGTAGGCAGGGCAAGTTCAACACATCACATGGACCCTTTCCTCTTTAAGAATCTCTCTTATCCTTACATGTGTCTGTTAATATTCACATTTAATCTTGTAAGAATTGTGGGTTTATTGATAAAGGAATTTGTTTTCTTCTGTTAATATCTAGAACAGTATCTTTTTATGTTTGACAGTAGTCTGATAGTGTGTTGGAGGACCCAAGTGGAGGTGAAGATATTTCAAGGATTGTAGGAGAGGTAAATTTATAAGAATAAGAGTGAGGGTGAGGTTGGATATCTGAAAACAGAACTAACGTTTAGTTGATGTTCAGGCCCTGCAAGCAAAGTGATGTTCTTTAGACTTTGCAAGCAAAGTGTCTTTGGAGTTATTGGGTGTACGCAAAATAAGACGAGTACCTAAATGACCAAATTACATTTCTTTTGCAGTTAATTATTATTATTTTTTGTGTTGACTTTGTGAAACTCATAATTTTGTTCATGCTTTTGAATTTCAAATATTCCTCGCATTCGGACAAAAAACAAGAGAAAATCACACCCATCATTAGACCTAGAGAGAGAGAACTACCATGTGATCAAACAAAAATAAAAGTAAAAATAAATGTGATCAAGTAAAAATAAAAGTAAAAGTAAAAGCATAAGCAAAACTAAACGCAAAAAGCAAGTTAATGTATATATATAATGTGCTCTGTACCAAACCTCACGCCTAAACTTCTATCCTACTACTACATTATAGAAGAAATATATAAGTTTCTGTTCCTTTAACTACACAAGCTCTTAATATTTTTATACAGTTTCGTAAAATCCAGTTGTTGAAAATGAGTCGTACTGAATTGTTCATGTGAAAGTGAGATCCATACCCTGATATTTAACTGTTGTATCAAGTGCAAAGACATCTGAAGCCACTGTAATATGTAGCAGTCGAGTTTGATGGTGAGTTTATTTTTAGTTTTCCTGATTTTTGATCAAATTAGTTAAAACTTTTGGTTCTAGAAATTCTCCAAGATCCACAGAGCTCATATGCTTTTATATCAGTAGGTTTTTGTTTTATGATGTTGACAGATTCTATGTATTATATATGCTTTAAAGAGATTCTTGAACTCGTATATGTGTCATTTTCAATACTACCATGTGATTAAACAAAAGCATAAGCAAAAGTAAAACCAGAAGCAAAAGCTCATTAGAGAATGACTTTTTATTCAATTGTCATCATGAGAGTTTGCTTACACTTGTGGTTCTGCATGTTATATGTCAATTTGTCATTGTCTGAACCCTCGATGCAACTACATTTCTTATAAATTCATAATTATGACAAGCATTTTTGTCCATGAGCATTACAGAAACCTCATTAGAGAAAAAAACTACACGAGTGTACTTTTTCCAAGTGGATTTGAGGTGAGTTTTTTTCCTCCTCTTTCCTAAGAATATTTCTATTCCTAATGTTACCTCTTTGTTGAATTTGTTATGTCTGTGTCAGTTTTTCAGTTTTTTGATGGATAAATCTTATTTACTTGATAAGTTCCTTTATTTATTGAGTTGACGCATTTGAGCAGGAGTATAGTTTTGGTTTGGTTTGCCCATACCGATTGAAACTTGTGATACTTTAGTTTTGGTTTCGGGGCTTGAATGCCAGTGAGGACAACTTCCATCTTCAACCTCTGTCTGTCTTTGCTAGCTCCAAAATCTCTTCTCTTCCTTCGCCTCCTCCACTCTGTCTTCTCTACATCATGCACTCTTTCACCTTCTCTTCTTCTCCCTATCAAACCCTCAAATTTCCTGACAAAAAAGCCTCAATAAGCATAGGTGTGATCTGTTATAAATGCCGACTGGGGCCAAACCAACCTCAATAAACATAGTCCCCGTTAGAACGAGTTTGTGACAGAGCTCTCCAATTGAAGGACTATATGCCCATTTCACGCCTTCTCTTGCTTTCTCACTTGACTTCACCTGAAAGCTACCTTCCCCTGCTAACAAAATGCCATTTAGTTTTCATCATTGACTTGATACAAAGATCAAAATTGAAAGCAACTTCTTTTCTGTGTGAGAGAGAAAATAATAAATAAATAAATAAAGCCATCAAACTCTTTCTCAAGTGTGCATGTATATCTTCATGATTTTGTTTCAAAATTTAAAAAACCTGAATCGTTTGGTTGAATGTGGATTGATTCAACGTATGTTGATGGGCTATGATGATTCAATGCTTTTTTTTTTTAATTGATTTTTAACATTTTATTTTTATTTTTTATTTTGGTGTCAAATTGGTGCGAAACCGTGTTGTTTTTGCATGTTTCGAATGAAGAAATCATGGTCAATTTCGTTGCTTTTTGTGTTTGGAGCAAAAAATCTTCCAGATTTAGAAAGGGTATATTTGGTATAAATTGGGTATGTTTACAGAAACAAACCTTTTAAAAGAGATTAATGGGGTGCACAAACATACAGCCTTTGAGGGGTGATGTCGCCACTCCCTGAAAGCCGGCCTTAAGTTTCTCTCCACCAAATTTTTGTGAGTCCATTCTATGCTTAGGTTAAAGCCAATTATTTGGGCCTGAGGCCCAATGAAGCCATAGTAAATGGTTTTCTTCAGAGAACAACTAAATACACCCCAATATTTTCTCCAAATATATGCAAAATAAAGTTAACGAGTTGGGATAACTTCGGTTGTCTTATATAGCACATCTTTGGACCAAACTTCTGTTCTTGAATCTTAGAGATTTATATGTGTGACATAATTCTGGAATTTTGGGCTTTGGCCTTTTGGAATTTTGGAAGCCCACCTGGGTTTAATTCTGCCTTTTGGGCTTTTTGGGCTTAAGCCCAACCCAAATGAACCCAGCCCACCAAAACCCATCCCACAAAACTGGTAGGCAGGGCAAGTTCAACACATCACATGGACCATTTCCTCTCTAAGAATCTCTCTTATCCTTACATGTGTCTGTTAATATTCACATTAAATCTTGTAAGAATTGTGGGTTTATTGATAAAGGAATTTGTTTTCTTCTGTTAATATCTAGAACAGTATCTTTTTATGTTTGACAGTAGTCTGATAGTGTGTTGGAGGACCCAAGTGGAGGTGAAGATATTTCCAGGATTATAGGAGAGGTAAATTTAAAAGAATAAGAGTGAGGGTGAGGTTGGATATCTGAAAATAGGACTAACGTTTAGCTGATGTTCAGGCCCTGCAAGCAAAGTGATGTTCTGGCCCTACAAGCAAAGTGATGTTCTTTAGACTTTGCAAGCAAAGTGTCTTTGGAGTTATTGGGTGTACGCAAAATAAGACGAGTACCTAAATGACGAAATTACATTTCTTTTGCAGTTAATTATTATTATTTTTTGTGTTGACTTTGTGAGACTCATAATTTTGTTGATGCTTTTGAATTTTAAATATTCCTCGCATTCGGACAAAAAACAAGAGAAAATCACACCCATCATTAGACCTAGAGAGTGAGAACTACCATGTGATCAAACAAAAATAAAAGTAAAAATAAATGTGATCAAGTAAAAATAAAAGTAAAAGTATAAGCATAAGCAAAAGTAAAAGCAAAAAGCTAAGTTAATGTATATATTTAATGTGCTTTGTACCCAACCTCACGCCCAAACTTCTATCATTCTACTACATTATAGGAGAAATATATAAGTTTCTGTTCCTTTAACTACACAAGCTCTTAATATTTTTATACAGTTTCGTAAAATCTAGTTGTTGAAAATGAGTCATACTGAATTGTTCATGTGAAAGTGAGATCCATACCCTGATATTTAACTGTTGTATCGAGTGCAAAGACATCTGAAGCCACTGTAATCTGTAGCAGTCGGGTCTGAAGGTGAGTTTATTTTTAGTTTTCCTGATTTTTGATCAAATTAGTTAAAACTTTTGGTTCTAGAAATTCTCCAAGATCCACAGAGTTCATATGCTTTTATATCAGTAGGTTTTGTTTTATGATGTTGACAGATTCTATGTATTATATATGCTTTAAAGAGATTTTTGAACTCGTATATGTGTCAGTTTCAATACTATCATGTGATTAAATAAAAGCAGAAGCAAAAGCTCATTAGAGAATGGCTCTTTATTCAATTGTCATCATTAGAGTTTGCTTACACTTGTGGTTCTGCATGTTATATGTCAATTTGTCATTGTTTGAACCCTCGATGCAACTACATTTCTTATAAATTCATAATTATAACAAGCATTTTTGTCCGTGAGCATTACAGAAACCTCATTAGAGAAGAAAACTACACGAGTGTAATTTTTCCAAGTGGATTTGAGGTGAGTTTTTTTCCTCCTCTTTCCTAAGAATATTTCTATTCCTAATGTTACCTCTTTGTTGAATTTGTTATGTCTGTGTCAGTTTTTCAGTTTTTTGATTGTTAAATCTTATTTACTTGATAAGTTCCTTTATTTCTTGAGTTTACGCATTTGAGCAGGAGTATAGTTTTGGTTTGGTTTGCCCATACCGATTGAAACTTGTGATACTTTAGTTTTGGTTCCGGCGCCTGAATGCGAGTGACAACAACTTCCATCTTCAACCTCTGTCTGTCTTTGCTAGCTCCAAACTCTCTTCTCTTCCTCCTCCTCCTCCACTCTGTCTTCTCTGCACCATGCACTCTTTCACCTTCTCTTCTTCTCCCTATCAAACCCTCAAATTTCCTGACAAAAAAGCCTCAATAAACATAGGTGTGATATGTTATAAACGCCAACTGGGGACAAACCAACCTCAATAAACATAGTCCTCGTTAGAACGAGTTTGTGACAGAGCTCTCCAATTGAAGGACCATATGCCCATTTCACGCCTTCTCTTGCTTTCTCACTTCACTTCACCTGAAAGCTACCTTCCCCTGCTAACAAAATGCTTTTTAATTTTCATCATTAACTTGATACGAAGATCAAAATTGAAAGCAACTCCTTTTCTGTGTGAGAGAGAAAATAATAAATAAATAAATAAAGCCATCAAACTCTTTCTCAAGTGTGCATGTATATCTTCATGATTTTGTTTCAAAATTTAAAAAACCTGAGTCGTTTGATTGAATGTGGATTGATTCAATGTATGTTGATGGGCTTTGATGATTCAATGCTTTTTTTTTTTTAATTGATTTTTAACATTTTATTTTTATTTTTATTTTGGTGTCAAATTGATGCGAAACCGTGTTGTTTTTGCATGTTTTGAATGAAGAAATCATGGTCAATTTCGTTGCTTTTTGTGTTTGGAGCAAAAAATCTTCCAGATTTAGAAAGGGTATATTTGGTATAAATTGGGTGTGTTTACAGAAACAGACCTTTTAAAAGAGATTAATGGGGTGCACAAACATACAGCCTTTGAGGGGTGATGTCGCTACTCCCTGAACGCCGGCCTTAAGTTTCTCTCCACCAAATTTTTGTGACTCCATTATATGTTTTGGTTAAAGCCAATTATTTGGGCCTGAGGCCCAATGAAGCCATAATAAATGGTTTTCTTTAGAGGATAACTAAATACACCCGAATTTTTTCTCCAAATATATGCAAAATAAAGTTAACGAGTTGGGATAACTTCGGTTGTCTTATATAGCACATCTTTGGACCAAACTTCTGTTTTTGAATCTTAGAGATTATATGTGTGTGTGACATAATTCTGGGATTTTGGGCTTTGGCCTTTTGGAATTTTGGAAGCCCACCTGGGTTTAATTCTATCTTTTGGGCTTTTTGGGCTTAGGCCCAAGCCAAATGAACCCATCCCACCAAAATCCAAACTGGATTCTGGTTGGATATGGGTTGATTAAGGCTCCAGTTCCTCTTTTTCTTTTGGATTTTGTTCTTTTGGGCACCATTTATTTATTTATTTGATAATGGCACCATTTTAAATTTTTTAATTAGTTTAGATAAGTTACAATCACAAAAATATTGTTTTTAGATATTGGGAAACATGTTAAAGCTAAGAAATGATAACATTGGTGCTAAAATTTCAGTAACACGTATTATCGAAACATGCATTGAGAGAAGATGAAATGTATTTCACAAAATATTTTCTTCATAACTTAATAGTTATTTATAAACCGTAATAATGTGTTAATTGTTTTTAAGGTAATAAATAATGAATATCAAATATATTTTAACCTAAATGAGCATAGGTCCTATATATATAGAATAAAATATATAGTTACTCGCCAAGATGCTTGCCTCAGTGGAGGAAAAGCATGCCTGACGCTTCTCTAAAAGCAATGCCATGGTTTTGAGTATTCAGGTTCATCATGTGAACGATTACGAATTAGCCCATAAGTTAGGATAATCTATTGTAAGTTCCACTAGTTATTAGAGAGCTAATTCTTAAGGGCTCGGGAGTGGGAAATGAGTATATATACTATAAATAAAATAAAATATATAGTTACAGAGAGAATTTAGAGTTTTTTATATTTAAATATTTTATTATATAAAACAACTTAAAAAAAATCAGTGTTCTAATCCAGTTCCTCTGCTCTCTCGTTCTTATCATCTCCTTTCTCTTGCCTCCTCTCTTCCGATTGGCTCTGCCCTCAGTCGCCACTGCAGATGGAGCGATTTTTATTGAAGGCAGGAAATGGAGATGAGCCCTTCCCTTCCCTTCGCAGGCGCAAACGCCATTTCCAATCCATTTCCAGAAATAATAGATGTCGAGTTTTTCCAACAAAATATTTCGAAACAGATTGCAAGTCTGTGGTGGGATGTCCAGAAATAACTTAGAGTGGGAAAATTGATTTTTCCTTCACCAACAATTCCAAAAATAACATGCCAATGCTGAGTGGGAATTTTTTCAACAGCAATAACGTGCCAAGTGATGTGTTTTCTCAACAACCATTCCATAAATAACATACATGCCGAGTCGGAAGATTGATTTTTATCACCAACAATTTCAGAAATAACGTGCCAATGCAAATTCATGTTTTCTTTTCAAAAGCAATTCTAGAAATAACTTGCCGAGTAATGTTTGTTTTCAACAACAATTCCAGAAATACTACGAAATCTTTTCATTCACATTGCAAGCTTGTTTTCGCGTCTTATCTAGTCGGTGCCTGCTTTTGTTATCTAGTATGCGCTGTATAAATGGCGGTGTGTGGTGTGTTTACTCAAAACATAGTGAATTTTCAGGGCTTTTTGGGGAAAGAGGTCCTAGCTTTTAGAAATGGAGGATAAGGAGAGTCAGATTGGTGTTGCTATTGTCCTGGAAATCGTTATTATTCTTTCTCTGATCGTCCACCGCTGTATTCACCGCTTGAATGATGTAAGTCGAAATCTTTGTCTGTTTCTTTTCTTCAATATTGCCCTCTTCTGTTGCAATGTTTAATGATACTAAACTGCATGCTTTTTTTGTGTATTCCTAATGCTTTTCATTTGCTGCAGTGGTTGCAAGAAACTAATCGAAAACATTTGCTGGCGGCTGTTCAGAAGATGAAAGATGGTATGTTGTATTCACATGTTTGCAACTTATTGAGATATTTTTCTGTGTGCTATTTCTAATCTTTTTTGTTGGACTTCTCTCTTCAGAGATTGTGTTGCTCAGATTCATGTCACTTTTTCTAACGGCTACCTCTCCCTCCATAACCAATATCTGCATTCAATCCAAATTTCAAAATAGTATTTTTGCTCCGTGCCCCAAATTTAAGTATGATGACGGTGAAATAGTTGGAAAAACCATTTCAAGGGGCCGGATGAATGAGTTGGATGAGAATACCTGCAAAGCGGTATGTGACTTGCCATGAAAAATATAGTTGCAAACTTTAGCTTTGTTGTTCTCTATTTTCTTAAGTAAATGAATGCACTACTTCTTTTCTCACTAGGATAATATGTGGTTACTTAAACATTGTTTTTTTTTGTGTAGGGTTATGCGCCATTTATTTCGTCGAAAGGTCTTGAGGAATTGCGCATGTTCATTGTTGTCATGGCAGTCACACATGTGTCTTACTGTTGCTTGGCTATACTGCTGGCATTTGTGAAGGTTTGGCATTTATATCATGTTTAGAGTGGTCATAACTGAGAAACATCATTGATAATTGATTATTTTGTGAAAAAAAAAAGAAAAAGAAAAAGAAGAAGTAGAAATAAAAGTTTGTGTGGTTTAACAAAATCATGGTTTTAACATTCTGGTTTGTAGTCAATTGTAATTAAGGTTCCTTGTTGTAGACATTGTAATTAAGGTTGGGTACTTAACATGAGAAGTTGAAATTTTATTCTTTTCTTTTTCTTTTAGTATTTTAATTTTATGCTAATTGTTCCATGTTGTATTATTCCAAC
Source organism: Nephelium lappaceum (assembly GCA_021234005.1). Taxonomy (NCBI): domain Eukaryota; kingdom Viridiplantae; phylum Streptophyta; class Magnoliopsida; order Sapindales; family Sapindaceae; genus Nephelium; species Nephelium lappaceum. Next base: position 28,876 of record JAIZFV010000571.1, read on the forward strand.
AGCTTCGCAATTGGAGAGCATGGGAGGATGAGGCTCATGTGGACCGGGATGATGCTTTAACTGGTGAGCTTGTAAAGCTTCAAACCATGTTGATTTATATGAGAGTCGGCTTAAATAGTTCTCTTTTGCTGATTTGATGGATCACATCCCACAATAAGTTACTCACTCGTGTTTAATTCTAGTCAATTAGTGCTAGAATGTAAAGGAGCAACAGTTTGATTTATTTATATATTTCTATCATGTGGTACATAGCCCAACACAGGTTTCAGAAGGTTGAGCTATGACAATGTAAAGGAAAAATAAAAGTTTTACTACAATGAGTTAAAGACTGGTTTCCTTATAAAATTGAAGCAGACACTTTCACATGGGGTTGTTTCAGCAGTTATACAATAAGTGGCATCAATAGCTCAATGCCCTAGTTTTATAGTGAAGCACTGCTGCATTTTTTATTTTATTTTTTAAACATAATTTTTAGATAATTGTGAAATATGGGTTGTTAATTCAGTACTGACTGCTACTGAGGTTGCCAGTAATTCTCTTTGCAGTTGATGTTTCAATGAAGTTTTAGATTATCAAGCATTTTTATACATACATTACAGCTTCGAATGTATATCAAGTGTTGGTTTTTATTGACTTGTTCGTAACAAGTAGGCAATTTCTTTTTTTTGCAGAAATTGCAAGAGAGACGACCGTACGAAGGCAAACAACCTTTGTCAGATATCATGCATCGATTCCTGTGGCCAGACATAGATTACTTATATGGGTGGTATGTGCAGCATGTTCTTGCATCATTTACACTTTTTATGTTTTGTTTATGTGATGGACTACTCATTGTTTAACCTCACTCCTGGCATTTGAGCAAAGCAATGCCATTGAAACTTAACTGTTTATATTTGCACTCCATATCATGAGTTAGTAAAATAGAAGAGGTGCTTGCCAGAAGCTAAATGGAATGCAACTATGACTTTTAACTTTTTTAAGATTTTCTTAAAAAAATTTACTTCCATCTATTTTATTTATTTATTTTGCTTTGTTCTCTGTTTTTTTTCTTCTGGGTTATAAGTAGTTAAGCAAACTGTATGGCATATAGAATTGATTGAGAAAAAGTAGAATCTGCCACTGGTAAATTGGAACAATAGGTAGAAGGAGTTGGTGGGGAAGCAAAGAGATAGTTCCCTTTTGTTCATGTCAACTTCCGACGTTATGGAAATAAATTCCGCTGCCAACTGAATGGTTTAGAAATGTGTTTTGAGTTTGAAAAAAAGTGGGGATAACTGCACCTGTGAACATATGAAGAAGCAAGAGGAAGTAACTAAATGGTTTAGAAATGTGTTTTGAGTTTGAATAAAAGTGGGGATAACTGCATCTGTGAACATATGAAGAAGCAAGAGGAAGTAAAACAGAAATATAGCAGTGTGAATGCATATTATATTTTTGCATTAGTCACCAAAGAACTTTCAGAAAGAAAACTACAGTTAAGTGGCTTACCGGAAGTATAATAATTTCTTATTTTATCACTTAGCCTCTCAAACTGAAGGGGCATATATTTTTGTGAGAGCTATAATCGTTCATTAAGTGATTCTGTTGGTATGATAATTTCTATTGAGGTTGTTGGTTTTGTCAACTTACAGACCTGCTTCTTCCGCCAATTTGCGCCTTCAGTGGTTCGTGCTGACTACCTTACACTTCGCGAGGCCTTCATCACGGTAAGCAGTTTCGTCACTTGCTGGAAAGTCCAAATGCATATCCCTTACAATTTTATTAATTTGTTTTAATTTTTTGATTTGTTTGTAACAATATTCCTTGAATGGATCAGTGTATCCAAACTTACTAACTGCCTACATCTTACTATAGGACAGTATTTGTGCTTGTGTGGCGCTGTATAAAATTTTATAAATTAATCAGCAGAACGTATGCAGAGAATTTAACATGTTTCAAGAATATATTTAACGAAATGAAGAAATAAGCTAGAAATCAAAGGTTGAAAGCACGGAAGCTCTTATAGACATACAAGTATTTGTTTACATTAGTTCAAAATTTTGAGAAATTAGCCAAAAGTTGAAGCTTAAACTATTTCTATCTTTTTAAACATTGTAGCATTGTTGCTTTGCGAATATTTATACTGTTTCTGTTTCTCTTATCATGCAGAAGCACAAACTTTTTCCCAGATTTGATTTTCACAGCTATATGATTCGCTCTATGGAAGAAGAATTTCAAAGGATAGTTGGTGTGAGGTGAGGAATGTGCACTTCGTAATAATTGGTTTACGTTATTAACATGGCACCTTGTTCCTTCTTTTGTTAGTTTAGAGGCTACATATTACTTAATTAGATACATACTATGATTAATATGTTAATGGCGGAACCATTTTTAATCTTTGATTGATTCGTGTTAGTTGTACTCACATTTAAGATGATTACCAAAATAAATGTTTATTAATGCTGTATAACTTGTCCTTTAATGAATGAAACCAATTTTTTAATTTTACTGTTTTTCAGGTTGTGTGTGTATTAGAATATAGAAAGGATTGTTATCTATGATAGGTTCTGATGAGTACTTAGGAACAACATGCGGATACTGAAACACAACTTACACTAGGATCTAGAACTACATGCATCTCTGTGTGTGTGTGTTGTGGGTTGGGCTTGGGAGATACTTTACAATCTTGTTTTATGTTATGTTTGGGGTTTGTCAATGTACTTGTCTACGGAATCGGCAAAACTACATTAGCTTTTCCTTTGAATATGCTATTAGTGAATCAACAATCAGAACAATAACAAATAGAGAAGAAAATAAACACTAAAGCATAACAATTTTATTATAAAATTTATTTACACTACAATAAACAATTACAAATAGTACAATTACTCAATAATAATAATAATACACAAGAAAAAAAGTGTTCTAGAATGATGAAATGAAAATACGAAATAACAGTGTCTTACAGAATTACAATGACCTTAAGATAGTAATTGTCTTATACTCTGGTGCTTATAGAACTTTGAGCAACTATCTCCTATAATTTTCTATTAAATTCAGAAATTAAGCACTGAATATTCTGAATTTTGCAGAATTTCGATGTGTTTCTTAGTTTTGTAATGAATGCATAAAATATATATTAAAAAAAAAATCTCTACAAATGATAAAAATGATTTGCTATTGTAAATGTTGAATAGGTGTCTTATGCACGGACACAACTCTATAGAATAGATACCTATAAACAGACATAACTTTACAAAACAAGTACCTATAAATTGATAGACACCTTTTCACTAAAAGACACAGTTTAGTTCAAATTCAAATTTTAAAAAATTGAATTTTACATTAAATTAACCGTTTACTCAAATAACACAAACTTTTACAACACCATATTGGGCCTAACACATTGTCTTGTTTGTTTTCTCATATTGGCTATTTTATTGGTATGCTTTACCTAACTTCATTATAAGACTTGGCCTACTATAATTTCTGTTTTTCAATCTTTTGCAGTGGCCCCCTCTGGGTATTTGTCGTTGCTTCCGTGCTGTTTAATATGAACGGTATGTTTTATCAAAGAAAATGGGCTGTGAGTTTTTGTTCCTTTGCTTGCTTGGTTTAACTGTAGAAAACTTCCTTATTGTGTCCTCATTGAGATAATTTCCGTTCTTTTCATTTATTTTGTCTTTAAATCTTCTTGGTGGGTCACTTGGGGCAGTTCCAGTAGTAAATAGATATATAAACTGCAGTTTTTCATCTTGTTTCCCATCTCGTATCAGATCAGATTTGGTCTTCCTAGACTGAACTAACAATTCATTTGGTCTTCGTACCATACTACAGGATCTAGTCTGTATTTCTGGATTGCAGTCATTTCGGTCGTCGTAAGTATTTTCCACTGTTTATTCATTTGTTTCTTTGTTTTAGCTTAAGTTTTAGCAGTAACCGGGTTGCTATCTGATATGAGTACATCTGTAGTACGTACAGATCATAATTAGACTCCTCTGAATGCAGCTAGAGCGATTACTGAAAGAGTTTCACTTAGTTGAAAATTTATAGTTGGCTCATCTTCCTTCATGTTTTCTTACTCCTATCTTGTATGTATATTTGCAGCTTGTACTTCTTGTTGGCGCCAAGCTGCAGCATGTGATTGCCAATTTGACATTGGGAAATGCTGGCATAGCTGGATTTTTTGCAGGACCCCGAGATGAACTGTTCTGGTTTAATAAGCCCGAACTGTTGTTGTTCTTGATTCGTTTCATTCTCTTCCAGGTTGAATAGATATGATAGTTAATTTAAGCTGTACATACACTATTGCTTCTAAAAAGGCTTTCTTGGTATGTAAAGATGATGAAACTAACATCCATCTTTTTGTCTTTTGTTTCTCTTGGCAGAACGCGTTTCCACTGGCTTTATTTTTTTGGTCCTTGGTACTTCCTCTTTCATGGCTTTCACTTTTTTGAATGGCTTGAGTTGACCTTTCCTATTGATTATTCATCAAACCTCTCTAATGTTGATGTATGGACGATGAGTTCTAACTTATCTCTAATGTTGATGTGTACGCAGTGGCACCAGCAATTTGATTATGTTTTATGCTTTTTTCACAATAACTTGTGGCTGTACTTATGGCTTACTTTGGGTATGATTCGAATCCAGCCTGCTGTTATATATATATATATATATATATGTTACATATCCTCAGTTACAGGCCCTATATTTTTGTCGTTATCCTGTAGATTTGTGGGTCAGTTTCTCCTTATTTACAGCACCTTGCCCCTCTATGCATTGGTTGCTCAGGTAATAAAATTAAACCTTGAATAATTGTCAGGAGCAAAGATTTAGTTTCATTTATGTAAATGTTGAAATGTGTCAAGCTATAAGAATTTGTTTTTATTTGGAAACTTCATAAAGTTTTATGATTTCACTTCTTTCAGATGGGGACAAACTATAAGGCGGCACTAATACCCCAGTGGATCAGGGAGAGGATCCATAGATGGAAGAAAGCCGCTCAAAGAAGAAGAAGAAGACATGGTGTAGCACCCTAAATCCCTAAACAAGGAATCTAGAATGATACTCTATAAAATTTAAATTTTACAATGTATTTTATTCATAAATAACATAAATTCGTCTTAATATCTCAATGAAATCTTAAACAACTCAAATTTATGATAATTCAAAATCAATGCTTACAATTTATATCCTAACAAAAGAAAACAAACTTAATTACACCTTAAATTATAGCAAGATATTGAAATCTTTCATCAAGTGACACCAATAACTCGAAGTCGTCCCCCAATGCAAATAAAATCTACTAATGTATAAAAATAGTAGAGACGAGGGGTAAGTCGTTAACTTGATAAACAAATTCAACATGACATTAGAAAACCGTAAAACACTTTCAGTGTTTTTTCTGTAAATGAACCAAGTCAATACATATTATAACTGTAAACATTTAACATTAAACATTTATTAATAAAACCAAATTGTAAAACATTGTTGTAATTTAAGTAACTAAACCTATATAAAATAAATATATGTTATTGCAGTAGACATTTAACATTAACATTATGGAACAAAATTAGTAGCTCATGTTAAGTAATATCTACGGGAACGGTATGTCATATTTACCCGTGTGACTTAGTAACGGTAGGAGTCATATTTACCCGTATGACTCGGTAACGGTTAGGTCACATTTACCTATGTGACTTGGTACGGTAGGTCACATTGCCAGTGTGACTCGATAACAATAGGTTGTGCACACAATAATCCAATTGGGATAATAATAACGGTAGTGGTACTACAGACAATGAGCAAAAGCGTTTTCACTATAATTACAAATATATACATATTATACTTTTCAAAATATGGAGAAATACGTTGATAGAACACATCATACTTTCAAATAGGAACAATACTTTTAATACAAATGAACATTTTACAAAAACATATATTCAAGGATGTAAAATCATTTAAATAATATATAATAAAAAGTAACGTTGAAAAATAGTATGAGTATATCTTTTATGTATATTTTGTAAAAGAATGTTCAAAATTTATTTGTCAAAACATTTTTAGAAAAACCAATAATAAAGTATAAAATATATTTTGTTTAAGATAAAATGACAGTAAATAAATAGAAGACATTCAATTGTAAAGGCTAAATCTTATTACTAGAAAACAATATGATATGTGTCATTAAAAATTAATCATCTCTTCTGCTTATCCCAATAGAAAAAATAACTTTACGAATTTAATCTCTGTTATCAACCTAAATTCACAAGACAAAACTCATAAATTTATAGGAAATAGTAACTTATTAAATTAATTTAAGTCCAAATACAATTAAAATTCACTACTGTCAACACTATTTCTACTAATGCAGTCCAATTTCTCCATTTTTAATAAATTGTATATTAACCAATTCTCCCAAAAATGTATATATATGTTTTAAAGATCTAGAATAAATATCATAAAAATTTTCAGCCTTACATGCCTTTATTAACCTTTATTTTAACCTCTGAATCCAAGCCAATGTTGTACTGACATCAGTTTCGAAACTGAACAGTTCTTGATATCTGACTTTTTAAAAGTTTCATAAAAATCCTCAAAATTTAATGGCTTATAGAGGACTCATATTGGTTGATACAAAAATTTAATGACACCAAAACAACATCAATCACATGCCCAAAAATTCAACATTCAACCTAGTTCAATGTTGTCCAGATTTTTATTTCACTGAGTTAGAGGTGATAAAAAATTCGTAATTAATTGTATACTTATCATATGACCACAAAATTTCCAGAAAATAACCTAACATTCTAAGGATTCATTCATACCAAATTTTATAATTTTATACCTTCATTTGCCTAGTCAAACAATTAAACACATCTGACACATTTACTTGGAACAAATTAATTTCCAACAGCTTCTATTTCTTCATAAAGAACTCATAAAATTTTAGTCTTATTTTGCAATAACTCCAAACATAAACAATAAGATATCATAAACTTCTAATATGAAATAATAAAGTATGCAAGAAAGGGAAGAAAATCTACTTGATTCCTAAACACTTTGACAATAAACATCAATTTTCAATATTGTTATGGTTTGAAAGTTTAACTTTGTTAATGAAAAAAGAATTTTTTAATGATACATGAGAGTTTTTAAGGGAGAGGAGTGTCTGCCTGAGAATAGAGAAGAATAATATATATATGTATATGAGGCTTTAAGCCCTAATAGTAATTATGGAAAATATATAAATAAATATATATATTTTTGCCCTTTTTTTCTCTTTGCATGACATCAAATTCACCTAATGAACTTTTGTCCAATTACTTTAACATTATTATACAACTTAGACTTACACTTAATTTGGATCCATTATTTAATATTTATTTTAACTCAATTAATTTCTTGAGTCCACTTGGATTTGAGCCTTACACTTGGACATCATATGGGTGGTTTAGCCATACAAACAAATGATATTGAGTTACAAATGATGTCGCTGGAGGAAGATAGGCATCGGTTGATTAATATACCTGATAATGTCACTCAATCACAACCACCCAGTGTAACTTGTCCTTCCCCAGTTACTGATGAGATATCAAGTATGAGTGTTATCATGTCTGCAAGTGTGCCCCCGGTGGTGAATTTTGATGAGGATTAAGGGACAGATGACGAGCAGTCAGCCTTCGACTCAGAGAGTGATGAAGGGACAGATGATGAGCAGTCATCCTCCGACTCCGAGAGTGATGAAGGGATAGATGACCAATAGTCGGCCACCGAAAGTGATAAAGAGACAAATGACCAACAGTCGGCTACCGAGAGTGATAAAGAAATAGATGACTGACAGTCGGCTTCTGAGAGTGAGTCCAATGATGAGTGTGCAAGTCCAACAAACAGCTCATAGAGGTTTTAGTTTGGATGGTAAATTAGGAAAAAAAAAGGTCAATTGTATTGTTTTTTTCCTTTAATATATGAAAAAGAATCAAACAGTTTTCGTAGCATAATGCTGTATTGTGAACGTCACTTCTTTTGTTATGATTTTCATGATTTCATTAAGTTCCGTGTTTGCTTAAATTAGGAAATATAACGAATCAAATCATGATTTCATTAGTATCTATGGGACGATATAAAAACATTCGCCTTGTTTCTTCAAAGCTAATACGTAAGCAAACCTCCATATCTTCAAACTTTGGAGATAAGAAACACATTTTTCGTTGGTATTGTTCCATCTTGGAAAAGGACAGCAGCACCCCATAAAAATTCGGTCCAAATTATCTACATTCATGGGAATACTACCAAGGGTGATTTGCTAGGCTTCAATCTCCTGCATACACATTTCACAAAGTTGCATGGTGGCAGTAAGACAATATGAGTTGTAACAAGTGAGAAACAATTATATACACACACAAGTAAATAACGTATTAAAGGCGCGAGATGTGTATTGTCATTGAACTTACTTGCATAAGCGCTCCAAATCTAAAGCAATGAGAGTCTACTTATTTCGCTTGTCCAAATCATAATGGAAATTTTTTTGAAATTTCCATCAATGAATAGGCGGCAGTTGCAACGGAAAAAATTTCCATAATCTTAGTAGACCAGCAATTAAAGGGGAGTATTGGTAGAAATAGATTTAAATTAATAATAATTATATTAATATATATATATGTATCCTCTAGTCAATGTTAGGGTTTGAAGCATACATTGAAAACACATTGTTTTCACAGCAGCCAACTCCCATATTGTGCCAAAACCACTCATCTCCATTAACAAGATTAAGCCTTCAACGACCAAAGCATTGGAGATCAAGGATTAAGTGAAGACTGATTGTGAATCAAGTAGGTTTTCTATCTTTCTTCATTTCTTTTATCATTAATATTAGAAGCCTTTTGGTGTATTGGACTTAGGGTGTCACATTGTTATGTTTGGAGTTCTTTCAAATATGATTAGAATTTATAGAATTTTAGAAGAAATAGGAGAAGCTGGATCATTTTGTTACTAGCAGACCTGTCATCTTCGGGTAATTGTTTGAATAGGCAATGAGGGAATATAGTTATGGAATTTGGTATGAAACTTGTTAGGATGTTAGGTTATAGTCTGGAAAATTTCGTGGTCATACGATAAGAATACAATTAAATATAAATTTTTTATTACCTCTGACTCAGTAAAATAAAAATCTGGACAGCACTGAACTGGGTTGAACTTTGAAATGTTTGAAGATGCGATTGATGTTATTTTGGCTCCATTAAATTTCTTTAGGAACCAATATGAGTCCTCTGTAAGCCATTAAAATTTGAAGGATTTTATGAAATGATTTATTTTTAAAAATTCGGAGATCAAGGACTGTCCAGTTTCAAAACTGATGTCAGTATAGCCTTGGTTTGGATTCAGAGGTTTAGGTTAATAGGTTAACAGGGTATTTAAGACTGGAAATTTTTATGGTATTTGTTCTGAGTCTTTAGAACATATATATTACATTTTTAGGATCATTGGTTTTATATACAATTTATTAAAAATAGAGAAAGTGGACTGCACTAGTGAGACAGTGTTGACAGCAGTGGATTTTAATTGTATTTGGACTTAGATTAATCTAGTAAGTTATGATTTCCTATAAATTTATGAGTTTCATGATGTGATCTAGGTTGATAAGAGGGATTAAATTCGTAAAGTTATTTGTCTCTATTGGGATAAACGGAGGAGGTAAGTAAACCTTATACATTGCTTTAATATATTATATGTTTAATTTCCAAAAATACTTTAACTAGTTCTTTTAAATAATTGAATGAAATCTTGGATTTTCGATATTATTTTGTTATATTTAATTTAAATGATTTTGCATCCTCAATGATAGTTTTATGTATATTGTTCAATTATATTAAAAGTATTGTCTTCCTATTATAAAAATGTGATATGCTTTATTAAAAATATTCTTTCGTATTGTAAAGAATGACACGTATTGTAATCGTGATTGAAATCAAAAAGGTTTTGGCTCATCTGTCCGTAGTTCATTTAATTGTAATGGCCTAGGCACTGGGATTACAGGTGTCATAATTGTATCGTAATGGTCTAACTGGAATATTTATTGTTGCGCAACATTAATTGAATTGGCCCCGCACCGGGATTATAGGTGCTAATCGTATTGGCCCTACACTGGGATTATAGGTATAAATTGTATTGACCTTGCATCGGGATTATAGGTGCTAATTGTATTGGCCCTGCACCAGGATTATAAGTGTGAATGATATTATGACATGAGCCACTTTTATTTTATTTAAATTCATGTATAAAAGGTTTTCTGTTATTGTAATTTCGGTTTAAATATTGAATGTTTTATGTATCGTATTGTTAAATGTTTTATTGTTTTATTGACATCGATTTTGAAGAATTAAATGTTTTCTATGTCATATTGTTAATGTTTCATTAGTTTTAATTTCAATATCTCTTTCTGATTATATATTATATTGTAATGTATAATGTTTACCTATTGAGTTGACGGCTCACCCTTTGTCTCTATTATTTTTATAGATTAGTAGACTTTATCTCTCTTAAGGGGCAACTTCGAGTTATTGTTATTTGGAGAAGAATTTCTATTTTATCATTGTAGTTATTTCCCTTCAGATTCTTAAAGAAACAATTAAGTTTGTGTTAATGGTTAGGTTTTAAATGTAAGGATCGAGTTGAATAATCGTGAATTTGGTTGTTTAAGACTTTTACTGGGGTGTTGAGACCAATTTATGTTATGGAGATTAATATTTTATGGAACGTTTCATTTATTGAGTTTCAGTTTTTTGGAGATTTAAGCATTGATTAAATATTATGTTATATTGATTTTTATGGCAAATTAGGGTGTTACAAAAATTGTTAGAAAAATATTTGCATGAGATTCACACACGAAATATCATTTTCGTATGAATCTCACCTAAAATTATAAAAAAATTGCATGAGATTCAACCAGAAAATATTAATTTTTGTGTGAAGCTTACCCAAATTCACATCAGCTCAGGTGTAGAGAAGTCGAAGCTCATATATGACGCTCGAAGATAGAAAATGAGGAGATCAAAGATGATGTGAACTCCATCAATGTGGAGGTCAACCTCCATTGATGATGGTTTGATGGAAATCACGACCTATATCTGACTTTTTGATCATCGAATTCTCTATTGTTAGTGCACTTTCATTTAGCGGTGGGATTATTTTTATTTTTATTTAATTTTTTAATTTTTTTAAAAAAAGTTAAACTAGTATATATCAAAGTAAACATTTTCTCATCACAATCTCATTTTTTGACAAAATCTTCAAAATTATTATATAAGGCTAAAACACTTAAATTCCCTTTCTCAAAGGGTCTCAGCCGCCAATATTTCCGTATTTCAAGGGTACCAATATTGATATACAGTATAATACTTTTAGTGATAATATACTCTGGAAATTTTCAAAAATATTTGAGATTTTCCATAAATATCGATCGTCAGTAAACATGTAATACTTTTACAATATATCATTGAAATTTTTGTGAAAAATCTGATATAATTTCGTCAATGCAAAGTGAGAAATCGATGATACTCCCAATATTTTTATCTACCTCTCTGCTTATTGGTTTAAATAAGTAAATTACACACTTGTATTTGATATAATCAAGATGGTAGCCCTACTATATTTGAACCACCTAAATCTTATTTTTGGTTTTAAAATTTATATGACTTGTATGATATGAACTATTAGAGACAGTTAAATGGAAGATGTTTAATTTTTATGTAACTCATACGTCCATTATATTTATATTTATAACATATAGTTATTAAATATGTTATTAGAAAGTGTGTTTTATGTTAAATTTATGATTATTTTAACATTTTTTTTAAAGATTCATTAAAAAGATTTGTACTTGTAACTAAATTTTTATACTTTTTGTAAATTTTGCGTCATTTTTTTTTTCATATCAATATCTCCACCGAATCATACTGATAATATTTTTGTTGATATTGATATTATAATCCTGTTAGAAGAAGATGAACATCGTCAGTATTGTTTTTCTTCATATAATGGTTTTTCACTGTGTGAATTATTCTCATTTCCAAGACAAATGCCAGTTGATGAAACTGCTGCAATGGATGTACGTTTTGTTGTATTGAATAATTCTTCTGTTGAAATTGAAATTAATGGTTTATACCTTATATACAGCAGCTACTGTCATTAATCTAAATTATTGTGCTTGAATATGTTGTGTTTTAATAAGCTTGTTAATTGTTATATTATCGGACGACAATTTTTTCTAAGCCTCCAGTTGTGCTCTTACTGGACCAGAACTGCCTTTTTTTTGGCTTTATAAAAAAATAGGCTCAGTTGCCTATTAATGGAAAAGAGCACTATCACAAAATGATCTCAGATTTTCAGTGCCGGGAACTACAGAAATTATTATCTATATTGTAGTTTAATACTTGAACTAGCCTTCTTATTGTCGGGGTCAGGCAAATTATGTGCACTTGTCCACCTATCATGCCATATATGCCTGCCTAGAATTACATCTTTGGCACCCAGCTCATGTTGTCAGTGTGCTAAGCTTCATGTCCATGCTACTGTGACCAACATTAATTGATTAAAAATACTCCCATATAATTTTCTTCTGTTAATGATTTTTCCCTTATTGTGAACTAAAATGCAAGGAATTGGATTTCTTTGCCATGTTATTTGGTTGGTTTGATAACGCATTCTTGACATTAATGCAGAAAATTGTGCATTTTCTACATATCTGCATAGTAGCATCTATGCAGATATGTAGAAAATGCACAATTTTATGCAGATATGTAGAAAATGCAATCAGTTTACATATCTAAAAATACTTCCAATCAGTTCACAGGAAATGTCTCCTCATCACCCCTTATGAGTCTTACATCCATGCTAGCATTAGGACGTTCTAGCAACCACTTTCAAATACCAATTTCAGTTGAACCATTTTTTAACCATTCACAACTAAGGGTAATCTATGCCGAAAACAACAATTCATATGCAGAAACCGAGTCACATTCTGTGCCTCCAAAATTTCAATTGAAACAAGTCGGATTGTTTGGATGCAGAGACAGAAGCACATTTCCCAAATTCCTCTACCATCAACATGCCTTGGAAAGTGTATGTCTTTCTCAAACAAACTTGAAGGGGGAATTTCCAAATTGGTTGTTAGAGAACAACACCGAACTAATAGGGCTTGATCTCAGCAACAATTCTCTCTCAGGAGTATTCCAATTGGCAATTCCTTTCTCAGATTTAACGTCGTTAGATATTCAAATAACTTTTTCCATGGTCACATATCAATGGAAGTTGGAGCATATCTACCGAGTTTGATAGGTTTAAACATGTCTAACAATGCCTTTGATGGTAACATGCCAGCTTCTTTGGGTGAAATGAAGTCATTGGAGATCTTGGACCTATCAGACAATCATCTGTCTGGGAATATCCCTGAGCACTTGGCAATGGGTTGTTTCTCTCTAAAATTCCTTGTACTATCAGACAAAAGATTGCAAGGTCATATATCTCCAAAAATTTCAACCTGACAAACTTGTCAAGGTTACAACTAGATGGCAATCACTTCATTGGAAGAATCCCAAATAGCTTGTCTAATAGCTCTTCTAGAAAGTTGTCTCTTAGTGATAATCATCTCTCTAGTAGGATTCCAGGGTGGTTAGGATATATGTCAAACTTGTTCCATCTCTTAATGTCCAACAATCATCTTGAAGGTCCAATTCCAATGGAGTTATGTCAACTTGACAATCTTGAAGTTCTAGACCTTATAGAGAATAATATCACTGGCAGTCTACCATTTTGTTTTTGCCATGGATTGATCCAACAAGTTTACTTGTCTAAAAATAGATTATAGGGACAACTAAATTATGCATTAAGTAATGCCAACTACCTATTGATATTATATCTAAGCTATAACAATTTAAATGGTCGCATTCCAAGCTGGATTGAAGAGCTTGCTAGCTTGAGCTACCTTAAATTGAATAATAATAATTTTGAAGGTGAAGTGCCTTTTCAGTTGTGCCTAATGGACCAATTACACTCGTTGGATCTTTCTCATAATAATCTTTCTAATCGCATCCCTCCTTGCTTGGTTATCACTACCACACACTCTTCCTCTGATTTTTGGGTTTCAGCTTATAATGAAGCATATGAGCCTCGATTGAAAAATGAAGGATTTCTAGAGTTCACTGCCAAAACTGTATCTTAGTTTTATCAAAGGAGAATTCTAACTTTCATAGTTGGAATTGATCTTTTCTGCAACATGTTAACTAGGGAAATTCCATTCCTTCTCAAAGTGGACAACTTAATAGTCTACGCACATTGAATTTGTTGCATAACAATCTGATGGGATCGATCCCATCAACGTTATCAAACCTTAAGCAAATTGGGAGTATAGATCTTTCCTACAACAACTTGAATGGAAGAATCCCTCCTGAGCTTGTTCAATTAAATGCTTTGGCTGTATTCAGTGTAGCATACAATAACTTATAAGCTTCCTAATAGAACTGCACAATTTATAACCTTTGAACAAAGAAGCTACGAGGGAATCCTCTTCTTTGTGGACCGCCATTGCCAAGTTGCAACACAACTGATTCACAACCATTAGCACAAGGCGCTTCAATTGACAATGGAGGACATGGCAATTCATTGACATGGACATATTCCATATCAGTTTTACCATTGCTTATGCATCTGCGATCTTAGGAGTTGCTTTAAATCTGTTCATAAATACTTACTGGTGACTAATGGTTTTGTTTGGTTGAAACCAGCTATTATTTCCTTGTAGCATGAATGAACAATGGGCATATTTTACCCTTCAGGGTACCTGCACCATTATTTCAGGCTCAATAAAGTGCACTATGAGCTCATTGTCTCTAATTCTGACGTTAAACTACTGATATTCAATATGATTCTATACAACTAAACTTCATTTGCTTTCCTTTCAAAATAATTAATCAGTTACCACAAGATTTTTATACACAAAGAATAACATTACAGTTGGTTTTTCAATTCAATACTAAAAATTCTAACGTTTCTAAATAAAACTACATAAATCACTGTTCTGTGAACTGCTCTGTGATCTCCTTTTTTGTTGCTCTTTTCTCAGTTCGGCTACCAATTCCAGCATTTGAATGTATTTACCTGGAGGTTTTGGTTGTGGCTGGAGAATTACAAGTTTTGAGGCAGAGAAGGAAAGGTTTTAAACTTGTGTGAATAATTCTTCTTCTTCCAGGACAATGTTATCTCCCTTCACGTTTGTTTCCTCCATTCCCATGGCTTCTCCAGGTTTGATGCTGCCCACAACCCAGTTCTTTGCTCGTGCTTGTGTCTCCCACTGATATCATCACTGAAGACTTAGTACTTGGAAGAATTATTCAACTTAATACAAAGAATGAGCAAATTATAATTAAGTATGTAAATATATAGCAATCAATCATTATGGACATATTTTTATTACCATTATATATTTATTCTAAGTACCATTTTTGTATTTTGTCTCTTAGCCTATAAATAGGTTTGATATTGTACATTGTAATTACAGTGAAATAAAATTATTTCTTACATTTAACATGGTATCAGAGCCTAGGGTTTAGAATTTTTTTACCTTCACTCACCAATTCTGGTCGAGTCACCAGCCATCTCCACGCGCCGCCGTCACTCCCTATTGAACACACCACCACAACAATCTCAAAACACCCTAATCTTTATCGCCACTGTCCTTCGCACATCACTACGCACATCACCGCAGTCATCACAGCCACTAGTTCTCTTCGCTGTCTCTGTTCGGGTCTGCTGCGCCGCTGCTGTTTCTGTTCGCTGCACCGTCACCAAGGCGCTACTGTCTCTGTTCGCAGCATAGTCACCAAGCCGCGCTGCTGTACCTCCGCTATTTCTCTTCGCTGTCTCAGTTTGCATCTGCTGCCGCACCACCGTTCCACGCCGCTGCTGTCTCTGTTATACCACCGTTTCACACTGATGTCTCTGTTATACCACTGTTCCACGCCGCTGCTGTCTCTGTTCTGCTGCGTCGCACCATAACTCCAGCCGCTGCCGCTGCCACATCGCTCCAGCCGCTGCATCTCTCACTGCCGCACCTTACTTTTCTGTCGCTGCATCACCAGTCATCACCCAAACTGCACCACCGTGCCGCTGCCGCTGCATCAATACATCACTCCAGCCGCTGCACTGCTGCCCCTTCTGAACCGTCGACTCTCCTGCACAGGAGACGAATCAGCATCTCCACATCGCACCGCCATCAACCGCTAGTTCATCGCACCACCGCTGCAACTCGCCGTTGTCATTACCTGGTTATCATCACCGCTGCAAATCGCACCACTGCTGTCATTATCTGCAAATCGCCGCTGTACCAGTCTTCAGCACTCAGCTGCAAATCGTACCAGTCCCGCTGTTCCGCTGCTGCTGCCCACATATACCATCGCCACTGTCATTTTCTGTTATAATCGCACAACCACACTGTCTTTGAATCTGTCTCCGTCTCCTGTTAGCACCGGTTTGTTTTAATTATTTTCAAGGCTTTTATTTGGGCTTTTCACTCGTATTTATTGGACTACACGGCTTGCTTTGGGGTTATTTGGTTGGCTTATTAGGCTTGTTGGTACTCACTGGGTTTATTTATTTCGCGCTTCTTTATGGAAAATTCATGGAAGACACTTATTTGCCATTATTGAAAGCTATCAGGACATGATATTCTTATTGCCCTACACGACGATGTAAGCATTGTCACAAAATTAAGCCAGAGCACTACAATCAAGATTGTCCTCGAAATATTAATAACGGAAGGTTTTCAACCAAATCCAAGAATGTTTCTCTCAAACATTTTCAAAATAATCAGCAATTTCGTACTGCTATAGCTGACGACACACCGGTTACTACTGGTTCCTCTTCTATCTCAGTTCATGACCTTGCCTCTTTGCTCCATCAACTCATTTCAAAATCTGGTAATTCATCCATTTCTGCTTCTTCTGTGTCAGCAGGTAATTCTTCTTAGTATTTTGACTCACTTGTTGTAATCACATGACCTCTGATCCAACACATTTTTCTATACAATCTTCATCTTCCGCATTACCTGTCATTTCTACAGCTAATGGTTCATCCATGTCTGTTCAACATATAGGTCAGATATCTACCGATAACTTATCCTTACAAACACATTCTTCATTCCTAAACTTACCTTAAATCTTATCTCTGTGGGTCAGTTATGTGAACTTGGTTTTGATGTACATTTTACTTCTTCTGGTTGTCGTGTGCAGGATCCACAAACGGGGAAGATTCATGGGATAGGCCGTAAGGTTGGACGTTTGTTTGAGCTCATTCATCTTCAACTACCTTCAAGTCTTCTTCCTATCAGTCTGCTGCTACCTTCATCTTTACCATTAAGTCTTTGGCACTCGCGGTTAGGTCATGCTTCCTTTAGTCGTTTACGTTCCTTATTGCCTAGTGGATATTTAGGTTCTGTAACTGATGATCACATTGATTGTTTACCTTGTCAATTGTCCAAACATCATGCCTTACCTTTTCATAATAGTGATTCAGTTTCTCAGGCACCTTTTGACCTAGTTCATTCAGATATTTGGGGACCCTCCCCAACAACTACCATGGGGGGATCCAAGTATTTTGTTATCTTTGTGGATGACTATTCCGTTATACATGGCTTTATCTTATGCATAATAGGTCTGAATTATCAAAAATTTATTCTGATTTTATTCAAATGATTCAAACTCAGTTTTCCAAAGCTATCAAAGTTTTACGTACTGATAATGCCATGGAATATCGGGATACTACATTTCTTGATTTGTTGAGTCAAATGGGTACTATATGTCATCGTTCATGTCCGGTACATCGCAACAGAATGGTCGTGCTGAACGCAAACATAGACATATTCTTGAAACAATTCGTGCACTTTTAATATCTGCCTCTTGTCCTGAAAAGTTTTGGGGAGAAGCTGCATTAACAGCAGTATACACTATCAATCGTGTCCCATCTTCCATCATTCATAATCAAACTCCTTATGAGCGTTTATATGGCACTTCACCAAACTATCAAATTCTCAAAGTTTTTGGATGTGTTTGTTTTGTTCTTCTTCAGCCTCACGAACGAAGTAAATTAGAGTCTAGAGCTCGTCTATGTTGTTTTCTTGGCTATGGCATTGAACATAAAGGTTATCGTTGTTGGGACCCTATCTCAAATCGCCTTCGTATCTCTCGTCATGTTGTCTTTTGGGAACATAAAATGTTTTCATCTGTATCCAAATTTCACACATCACATGCATCTCATAATAAACTTTTTATAGATCCTACTGTTTCTTTTTCCTAATGACAGTATGTCTGAGACTCACACAGATGCTCTTGATACTGATCGGTCCATTCCTGAGCAATGACCCGTCTGTTGATCCTGCCCCAGAGTCTCCTTGTCCAATCACACCTGTTGATCCCCCTCCTCGTCGTTCTAATCGGGTAAGGGAACTACCTGTAACCCTTCGTGATTTTCATTTTTTTCCGCCATTCTTTCTTTGTATGAGCCTCAATCTTATAAAGAGGCCAGTACTAACCCTGTTTGGCAGCAAGCTATGGCTGAAGAAGTACAAGCTCTTGAGAAAACTCACACTTGGGATATGGTTGATCTTCCGTCTAATAAATCTGCCATAGGATGCAAATGGGTATATAAGATCAAAACAAAGTCAGATGGGTCTGTTGAACGTTATAAAGCCCGTCTCGTGGCCAAAGGTTTTACCCAGGAATATGGAATTGATTATGAGGAGACATTTGCACCAGTTGCTCGCCTTACATCTGTTCGTAGCTTACTGGCAGTCGCTGCAATCAAACGATGGAACTTATTTCAAATGGATGTGAAAAATGCCTTTCTTAATGGGGATCTTACTGAAGAGGTTTATATGACACCACCGCCAGGTTATCCACATCCTCCACACAAGGTTTGTCGTCTTCGTCGGGCACTGTATGGGCTCAAGCAGGCTCCTAGAGCTTGGTTTGCCAAGTTCTCTTCCACCATTATGCAGTTTGGCTTTGTCTCCAGCTCTTATGATTCTGCACTATTTCTTCGCAAGACAAGTCAAGGTTCTGTTTTCTTACTCTATGTGGATGACATGATTATTACAGGCGACGATATTACTGGTATCTCTGATCTTAAGGATTATCTCCAGCAGCAATTTGAGATGAAGGATCTTGGCTCTCTCAGTTATTTTCTTGGACTTGAGGTCTCTTCGGACTCTGATGGTTACTATCTTTCTCAAGCAAAATATATTTCAGATCTTCTTACTCGTGCTGGCTTGACTGATAGTAAAATAAGTACTAGTCCCTTAGAAGTCAATGTTAAACTCACGCCTTTCGAAGGCACACCACTCAGTGATCCTACTCTTTATCGTCAACTTGTTGGAAGTCTTGTTTATTTGACCGTGACTCGACCAGACATTGCATATGCTGTGCATGTTGTTAGCCAGTTTATGTCTGCTCCTCATTCCACTCACTTTGCTGCTGTTATTCATCTTTTGCGATCTTAAGGGCACAATGTTTTATGGTCTTCATTTTTCTACTCACTCTCTTTAGAGTTATGTGCTTATTCAGATGCAGATTGGGCTGGTGATCCTACTGATCGACGATCTACACTGGTTACTGTTTCTTGGAGATTCTCTCATATCATGGCGTAGTAAGAAACAGACTGTTATAGCTCGATCTAGCACTGAGGCTGAATATCGGGCCCTCGCTGACACTACTCAAGAACTTGTTTGGCTGCGCTGGTTACTTACAGACATGGGAATTCATCACTCCACAGCCACTCCTCTTTGTTGTGACAATCGTAGTGCTATCCAGATTGCTCATAATGATGTCTTTCATGAACGCACCAAACACATTGAAATTGATTGTCATTTTGTTCGACAACATGTTCATCAGGGTACATTAAACTTCACTCAATTGCTTCCGCTGATCAGCCTGCTGATATTTTCACCAAATCTCATCCTCCAGGACGTTTTCGTGAATTGGTTTCCAAACTCAAGCTTGCATCCATCTCGCCATCTTGAGTTTGGGGGATGTTAAATATATAGCAATCAATCATTATTGAGACATATTTTATTACCATTATTGTAATATTTTATTCTAAGTACCATTTTTGTATTTTGTCTCTTAGCCTATAAATAGGCTTGATATTGTACATTGTAATTACAGTGAAATAAACATTATTTCTTTACATTTAACAAAGTATTTGATGATCACTCACAATTGCAAGTTCCTGGCGTTGGTTATATGCAGTGTAATGGCATGCACACCCTTTCTTGAGCATCATTTCCTGCACAAACTTGCCATTGCAGTATATATACCCAACGAAGCACCCATGTCGATCCTCCCTGTACACCAGGAATCTCAAGCACTTGCCTTGAACAAGCTTAACAAGTTCTGCCTTTGCTTCTTTTCCATAGGGCATTGAACTCTCCGGTGCATCAATTCCCCTGATCACTTTCCAAAACCATTAATCACAGCAAGTGTTTCTCTTACGACACATCTACTATTGAAAAGGTACTTAATTTCCCCGCCTGAATTCCTTTTAGTGAAATTTGAATTCATCTTATTTTCATTTTCAATTAGTAAACGTCCTTTCAATTGATTAAATTCAATCATTAGATAAAGTTACCTTAATCGAATCCGATACTTTCGAGCAAGAACCTCCTCATTGTTTTGAACATTATCATCCTATAAGATAGCAATAATTACAGATCAACACTAACAGAATTGTTGGATTCGTCCAACTAGTACTTCAAGCAGAATCAGGTTTCATAAACAAACCTGTATCAGAATTAATGATTTCCTGGTGGAGTGCATCAGCTTTCGTGTAATTTCTCTGAGCAGCCACTTGGACATCCTGGGAACACATGAGGACTCCCTTGGATCAGCTGTACTAACATACACTGTTATGGTATCCCCATCTGGAATTGATTTCGAATCCACCTAGTCCATAAAATTTCATCAAAACACCCGAAAAAAAAAATGTACAAATAAATATTAAATTACTATGATGAGACTCTGTATGATATCGGAGTCTTAAGAGGAAGATCTTTTCTAACCGAAAGTGTCTGACATTTCAAACTTGACTCCTTCAAGCAATGATGTGAAACAGCAGCCCCGAATTTTGGACAAGATCATCAGGAAGAGGCAAACCATAGAAAGCCAACAAGCCCTGCAAATCAGAACCAGTTACATAATAAGAATTTTTTCGTCTTGAAATTTTTAATCACTGTTGTTTCAATATGTGTGTGTCATCAGTACCTCAGCATCCGCTTTTTGGTGCATCTTCAGGTCCGACACAAGCTGGTTGCTTCTGGTGTTCTTGGAGAGGGTTTTGCTTGTTCCATGCTTCTGATAGTTTCTGTACTTCATATTATACCAAAAATCACTTTTGTCAGTCAAGGAAGCACTTTTCTTCA